>APFE031022318.1:70487-137841 GCA_000404065.3 Pinus taeda
ATACAAGACTACTATTATGGATATCCAATGCATAGATTATGGTATATATAATAACATGTTAAAATAGATTTCCCTCTTACAAGTTAATTATTCAAACCTGATTTGCTCTCCTTTGTTTATATCTACAGATTTTTTTTGGGATAATTCAATTTGTGATTCCTTCACTTATTTAAGCATATTTATACAATTCATTGTAACTACATGCAAAACAATTTGGAATACAATTTGGAATAGTAATTTTTCTTTAATAATATCATTTTCATAAAATCATATATCTATTTTTTTAAGCGTCTTGGACAATGGATGCCATGATTGTCATAGACTCAGCCTTAAATTTAGTATCTTAGAGATGTAATAAATTGAGAGACATCGCTCCATTTAAGATTTACGCATAAAACCATATATTACTTCCTGTCGTGTGGATCTTTGAGTGGAAATGCCAGAAAGACTATCATGGAAACACAAAAAATTATTTGATTGCTAAGAGCTTCTCGCTTTATGTACCTAAGAGTATAATTGTTCATGTAAATTTTAATAATACCGAACTATAAATGGAGAAAGTGAGAATAGACTCCAACTGTATTTTAGACAGACGTGTACATATATATTTTAAATTAGGTTTAATAAATCTTAGAAAGGAACGAATCACCACTCCACCAACACACATTATTTTCAAATCTTAATTAATCCCATGCCTTACTGTATGATGGATAAACCATTTTAAAAAGGAATGCCAATTCAACGCTACTATTCAACCATTTCCTGTTCTTGTACCTGCTACAAGTTTCAAAATATTTGCCCGTACGTTGTCATATCTTTTAAATATCATAGGTTTTTATATTAATACCACTTAACATTCACATATGTTGATTGCATATTCATTCCAATTAAAGACCATGAGGATGAATACAGTTAAAATCTTAACAACCAATTTATTGACCATTTGAATCACCACGTTTGATAATTATATATATATATCCTTAGATAATTACCCATCCAAAAGCTCCGTAAATTACTATAAATTAGTCATTCATTATTTCTACCACCAAATATGAAATATCTCGCAATACAGAAAAATAAATCTTCAGTTCTTCAAACAAATACTAAATAAAACATTATAGAAGTAGAAATTAAAGTAACTAAGGTTTTGTATGACACAGAGACATACAACCCTTTGAAATCCTGGAAATCTTACTATAGAGAGGTCATAAGCAATGATTCTAAAATAACCTTAAGGAAGTGTTGATAAATACATACAATTACAATCACCCAATGTCCACTTGATATAGCATAGTATTTAAAAACAGAGAGTAGAACCAAGCCACACTCAGCATAGATGAATGCATGAAATAAATGTCCCCCTCCCATATGCAAGCCAAATCTAAGAAAAACTAGGTCGTCCATTTTATTGGCCATATCGGCTTTATAGTTTAAAATAGAGTTTTTTGGACATCCTCCTCCTGGAGGTACCACTCCTATTGATCAGTAGTGATTCCATTCGAAGCCATTCCATCTTTTCATAGGTGAAATCTGTAGTGATTCCATTCGAAGCCATTCCATCCTTTCATAGGTGAAATCTTGCATGGAGGTACTTCACCTCGACCTACTAATTTTAAAACACTAACCAACGAATGTTATCACAATTCAATTGTTAAACAGAAAAATCAACATCCACATCATTAATTCAATTACATTATTTATTCACCTGCTATGATTATCATAGCGGACTCGAATGGAACTTCCTAAGACAGTGCATTTGCTTCTATAACATCTGTCAATTCCCATATCTAAGTCGCCTCCTATGTGTAGGAAAACTTGAGAAACGACTACGTTGGTACATGGAAATCGGGATAACCCTTATCCCTCTGATTTGGTTTTTGAAGAAAGAGTGTTCGTGGGTTCTCAATGAGAGCATTTTCGTGATTTGGAAGGGAAACAATTGTTTGGAATTTTCTGATTTGCACAAAGGAATAGCAACCCGATGCTTTTCTGGTGACACTTTTGATCAATCACTAGTTTGCAAGGTAATGAAGGTGACCTTTTAGGAGTGAACGTTTTATAGCATTTCTTTTATAGTAGCCTTTTCTTAATTAGATTATTGTCATGACTTGAAAGCCTGCGGATTTTTCCATCATGTCCTCCTCAAATTAGAATAGATGCCACTGCCTCCCAATTCGCAAGGCCTGTCTTATTAATCAAAATCCTTGTCCTATCCCTATCTTGCAAATAGAGATGTTTTACTGCCTTTACCAACATGTCAGTAAATAGCATCCCTATATCTCTAACCCAAAATGTCATATTTTTGGATCAAACCTCTCTGAATCATTGGATGACGTCGAGTTGTCATGCATGTTTCCCAAGTTGTGGATATCGTCAAACTTATCCCAAATCTATATGGGTAATGAACAAGTGGCATTATTGCCTTTCAGGGAGCTAGCTGGTGACCATTTTGAATGGAATGCAGGTGAGTGGTAAGAAAAACCATCAACTGATAGTAAGTCAAACACAGGGGTGGCTTATCCAAAAGGAAATAGCAATCTTAGGGTGATTCCAATTTATTTTTTCTTTTTGTTTTGAATTTAATGCCATATCTATTATTGTTGATAACCACCTCCTATTGGACCATGCTTAGGTTATTGAGGTGCCTGGATTATGATACAACTATAAAATCCATCTAATCAATGGATTAATGAAAACCACATTTGATTCTAACTATAATACCGGTGTTATCACTTCAAATTTTTATCCATCTAAAGATCTAATTGCCAAAATTATATCTCTCATGTTTAGATAGACCATGTTTTGTATTGTTTTTATTAACATATTATATTATATACCTACTTATTTAAAAAAAAATCGCTCTCTCATGTTTAGATAGACCATGTTTTGTATTGTTTTTATGAGCAGATTATATTATATACCTACTTATTTAAAAAAAAATCCCTCTTCCAAGTGCTTTTATTAATTTCTAATTCTGGGTAGCCACTTTTGGTTTACAACATAAGAATTTTATGTGAAAAGTAGAACAAGTAATATTTTTGCATTAGTGACTTCAAACCTTAATTTTAAAGTGCAACAACTCCATGAATTTAACCGGGAAAAATTTGATGGTGATGTTTTTAGTCTTTTTATTCTATGGAGACCTTTTTTTCTACATTCCCTAATCATCATGTATTATGCACAAATCATATTTTATTTCGAAATTTCAGTGTTATGTATGAGGCCTGTGCCATTCCAATCAATATATATATATACCAAAACTATCAACCTTTAAGGTAGGTGTTGATAGCTATTCAAGATTGATGGAAGTCTTTCACGAATTATTTTGACATTGACTTAGTACAAATTTTTTGACACCATAAGATTTGTCAAGAAATCATGCTTCTATACACAATCTAGATGGGCTAAAAGTTGACATATTCCCATGATGCATAGAACTCTTTACTAAATCTAATCACTTGATCCAATTAAATGATCACTCATATGTTAATGATTCCTAAATAAACAATGTTAACATTTGGATTTAACCTTAAGGAATCCTAATTTTCTTTAATGTCAAGAAACCAATACTGTATTAATATGTTCTAAGTTTCAAGATTCAGTTTCTTCCTTAGGGACCTTGGTTTAATTTCCTTAGAGAGGTTTTATAATTAAAACCTCTCAACTAAACTCTAATGAGGTGGATTAGTCCATAGGCCTCACTGTTTGAACCTATGCTATCATACTATTTATAGTGAACATCCTTAGCCTACTCACAAATTTCCCCCTTAGGCTCCATTAAATTAAAAATTTCTTCATTTAGAGTTGAGTTTTAGTGGCCATCAAAATTGTATTAAATCAATCATTACATATAGAGTAATTAGAGTACTCTTTAGATTAGCCCTTAGTCATTAAGAGGCAACCAGGACAAAGGGTTAAATTATAGCATAGAGTTATTAAAAATCTTTGAAAATCCTAATACCCTTATGCGACATGGCACCATGAGTTCTTGATGAAGCATGCAAGAGTAGCAAGCTTCATTATGTAGGACATAGATAGTGGTGAATCACCAAAAATTCTATGGAAGACATTCCTGCATAACTATTCCATATGCATGAACCTTTGTATAATACCATAGAATACTATCCCTCCTTAACAAATGTAAATATGATCATAATAACCCTGACATGCATATCTCATCACATGTGAGTCACATGCATTATTCCATCCCTCATTTCCATAAAAGAGGTAATTAAACAATCCATATAGTGTGAGTTGTATGAGTTAACATCCTATCAAGTAAGGATTTAACATGTAACACATACCATGCAAGTAAAAGTCTCTGGAATAGAGGGAAACATCATTAACATCTAAGCACATGTAATTCATTAAAATATTCTCAAAACTAAGAAAACTCCACATAAGAAAATTATAATGGTAACAAAGAGAGAGATTAAGAATCCACATACAACCATTCCATGCAAATGACACCAACTAAATCTCACCTAGAGGGAGGAGCACCACCACCCAACTCTGAATCACCTCGGATTCCCCCAAGCCTATGATCTTGCAAATGATCACCTTGGATTCCCCCAAGCCTATGATCTTGCAAATGATCAACTGTCCTCAATTGATCATTGCAGTGGGTATTTAATACACTTTTTCATGATTTAGTTACCATTAGCGGATTCCGGCTTTTATGGATTTTTCCATTTGCTTAGGTGCTTTATGAAAAATCTAGTCTTTATCTGCCACTAGGGTTTCCCTCATAAAATCTTTCCTTCATTTCTGGTAAAGCTTTTATGTGTCATGGATCTTTATGTCCCATCCATATGGATCTTTATGTCCCATCCATCAGATGGATTTGCAATCCATCCATTTATAAGCCAAATTAAAAGTTTGGAAAGCCTTTATTAATTTGTCACGAATGGATGGATGGAAAGTGATAGGATGCATTTTTAAGACACTCCATAATGTGAAGTGAAGACATAAATTTCCCTCCATATCTAAATAATATATTAGACATTAAGCAAATATAATCTATAAAAAATAAAAAATATATATTTTAATTATTTTAAAAAAATCATTTAAAATAGCTTGTAAAGCTATAAACCTATTCTCGCACATATAGGATTAAAACATTTAAAAAAAGAGTGGGAAAGTCAGCCACTGAACCCTATCATTTTGGTGTATGAAATGAAATTAAGAAGTTGCGTCGTTCCAACCCTAACATTATAAATATCGTTTAAATTCTACACTCCAAACAGAAGTTATATTTCGTAGAAGTATTCACGATTTTCAGTGACGTATCTCGTATTTCTTATCAGTCTTCACACAATTTTCTGTGACGTATTTCGAAATCCAATCTGCTAAATATTCTTGACTGTTGTAGAGGCCAGAAAAATGTCTGAGATTTGGTATTCTGAAAAATACTACGACGATAACTATGAGTACAGGTTATAATATTTATTTCTCATTCGAAGGCATTTTAAAGATTTATTGTCACACCTAATCCCTTTAGCATCTACAAATTAGGGTTAGGGTTTGAAGAGAAAATTAGGTTAGAAAAGGTTTTCTGTTCAGGCTTAGGGATAACGCTTTGAGTGTGTTGTTTCTTTGTTTGCTCAGGCATGTGACGCTTCCCCGTGATATTGTGCAGCTTCTTCCGAGGGATCGCCTTCTGACCGAGGTAAGGCTTCCGCAGTGTGTTCCGGGTATCATTTCTTTAAATTTCAGCGAATACGAAAATAGATCGCATGCTGCAACTATTGGGTACTTAAGATTCAGGTTTCAGTGTAAGGCCTAGTTACACAGTTAGTGTGGGCTTTTCTTAAGTGAGACGGCTCTTATTTGCACACATAGTATTTATCCTCTCAGTTTATTTCCACAGGGTAATTTTCTGAAATGAGTGGGAGAGTGCTTTGCTTACTCTTCTATTTTGTAGCACCGAGTTCGATGTTGTTTATAGTTTGTGTTTTAATGTTGTAGTTAAATTGTTATTTATGCAGAATGAATGGCGAAAACTTGGGATTCAGCAGTCTATTGGCTGGGTGCACTATGCTATTCACGGACCTGAACGGCACATTCTGTTATTCAGAAAACCTCTGAATTTCCAACAAAACCAGCCACAGCATGCACAACAAAGTTGATGGCCGGGGCTATGCACATTGTTAAAGAAAATAAAGCAGGATGTTTCAGAATAATTATAAAATTAGGCTTAATCTTTTAGATAGTCTTCAAAGTTCAAAATTAAATATAATCTGAACATAACAACGAATGATCATGGTTGATCAACTGAGTATAAACTTTTATATTCCTGGTGAATTATAAAAATTAATTAGGAAAACAGAAGTCTATCATTTTATTCTTGTGTTTAAGGTCATTATGCGTATCATTAATATAATATAAATTATATTTGTATCTCGAAATTAATTTTTATATTAAGATTTATTTTTATTTAAGTTATTTAGATTATTATATTTAGCTAATGTTTTTTTCTATCATTAATATAACATAATAAACAGATGAATGTATAATAATTTTAATATAAAGAGAGTTGTCTATTATATACCATAAACACTATAAAAATAAATTAAAAATATTATAAAACATAAGTTGTGATTTAAAAAAAAAAATTAAATTTATTGAAATTATAAAGAAAATAAGTGTTTTTAAATTTTAGGAATTTGTTTACAAAAAATTTTAGTGGGTTTTTCTAGAACTTTCACTTTTTATCATAGCATAGCTTTTTTTATTACACCTTAGTGAAGTCTATAATTTGAACCTAGGTCATGATTGTTTAGATGTCAGCGTTTAGTATTTGGTTTTATATGTGGATATCAAATATTGTATAATTTATGATATTTCTATTAAATCCATTCGTTGTGTTTTAATCATTTTTTACATAATCATATCCCCTATGCCCTAAAAGGAGTCACATGCCAATATCTTAGTTTGAAAATTATTATGACTATGAATACCAAATTATTTTTCATTATTTTTGTTTTTTTTATTAATTGGAAAAATAGCTCCCCTAACTTAAGTGAGACTCCAAAATGTACACTTATATCTTCCCAATATATACACTTATACCTTTAGTATCCATTTAATATATTTTAAAACATTATAAATAACATTATTAATTTTTTTGGGAAATTTGATGTAAAACCTTTTTTTACATATATATTTTTAGTGCCTTTAAATTACACAGTGATCTATTGTTTAGGGATTAAAATTGTAGTACAAAACATTACATGAAGTAATTACACATGTTTCACCTTGTTGGAATCCTTTTTGGCACTCTTTCAAGTAATACCACATGAAATAATCCTTATAGAATTTCATTGCCACTTACTTTTTGGTATATTGGAGCTCACCTAAGTATTTAACTATCTTTTATTTTTCAACTTCATGTTTTACTAACATAGATCTCACTAGAATATATAATTGATTCAACCATTTCTACTTTAAAACAAAAACACAAAAATCCATGGAACAATAATAGAAGATAAATGTTGGTTAATATATTTTTTCATCTTTTGTACATGAATGAGAATAAATAAATTATGCCCAAAAATACTCAAAGCATGTTTCCAAGGCCTAAATGCTAGTAGGAATATATAATTAATTCAATCATTTTTGCCCCCAAAACAAAAATACAATATCAAAAAGATATATAGTTTTTTTAGTGAACTTTAAAATCTCTACACATGTGTAATGATAAATATAGATGCAATATAAAGAAACCTGTGAAAATATAAAGAAACAAAATCACACTATTGAAGGAAATGGACTAAACTACAATAAAAGACTCATAAAACTCAAAATATTCACTATTTGAATTTGATTGTAATCTAATTATAAAGAGTAGAGAACCACAAGCCTTAAAGCCATAAATTCATTAAGACTAAGAATCTTTATTTTGTAGAAAAAATATTTGGCACCAAGTGTATAATCATGGGAAAGAAAATCATACATCAAATATATAATCAGGGTAGTTATTCAATGCTCATTCTAGAAATTTTGTTGGGTTTTTTTACACTAGAAGACCTCATAGATTGGATAAATCTTGTTTTCTTAAAAAATGGCTAGATTTTGGCCCCTTCTTTTGCTACATGAAGACAAGTAAGTTTCTTTTTACCTATTAATTTAGTTGTCCAAAGCCTCAACCTTAGCTTTCATAGATTCCTTTTGGATTTTGTTTTTGTTTCATAGTACCTTAATCTCCTGAAGTACACTTACTAGTTCTCCTGCAAGGTCAACTACTCCTTCATCATAAAAAATAACCTCTAGTTATAGGATTTTTATTGAATTAAAAATGAATTCCTTAAAGGTATTATCAGCCTTGTACTCATATGAGGATTGATTGGTATCACTTGAGGATCTCTCTTCTTGAACATAGAACTAATTCTTCTTAGCCTTATTTCTATCATTTTACACATATTTTTTTGGATCATAATCCTTCTTCTTTTGGGGAATTTTTAATGCATAATAAAGAACTTTACAATAGTTAAAACATTTAAATAGGAACTTACTTTTATCTTTACCTCATAGTTGCTTAAGATTCCTCAAAATGTTAGGTTCTTTTTTATCTGACATCATGATTCATCATCTCATCTTTTCAATAGTTCATTACTTTGAAAGTTGATTCTTTCACTGCATAAAATTTCCTTGGTAGTGATTATTCCAAAGAGTTCATCTAGAGTACCAGTGCTAAGATTTTACATTTATTCCATGGATGACACCTTCGGATTGAACCTGTTAGGAAGAGATCTCTTAACTTTTTGAAGAGATCTCATTTTGTCTTTGCTTCTATCTCATATTTTGTTAGATGTTCAGTTTAGTTTTTCATGTTCTTAATGATGTGAGTGAGTTCAGAAATAACTTAGTTTTTATTTATTCAAAATGAATGGCGAGCAATTGGGATTCAACAATCTCCAGGGTGGCTTACTATGCTATTCACCACAATAAGCAGTGCATTATGGTATTCAGAAGGCCGCTCGATCACCAGCAAAACTGCAACAGAAACCGCAACAAAATTGATGGTTGATGGTTAGAAGTTGGAAGTAATTTGACTTTAAATTTGGAAACTTTATGTATGTAATGTGCAAGAAGAGTATATTCATTCACTATCTTCTGATAATTGTATTGTAATAATTTACAAAAATATTGAAGTCCGTGTGGTTAAAACTTCATGTTTTGATTCTCTTTTTAAAAATGTTTTATATTATATTATAGTATAGTATAATATAAATTAATATTATATTACAGTATAATATAATATAAGTGGGAAATGTTTTTCATATTGGTTGATTGTAATTTTTGGATATGGTTCGTGGAAAATATAGTTTGTGATTAATTTTCAAATTATTTAGAATTAGCTTGAAAATAATTATGATTATTTTTTTTATAATAAAGTGAAATTAGAATTTTAAATAATTATAAATTATGATGTATATCTGATTGGGCTATATACCTTAGTGTAGTTTACCTGATTTTAAGAGCTCTTTTTTGCTTAGCAAACATGCACTTTTTTTGGAAGCCCACATGGTTTCATGTCATTGAAAGCCCTATTGTTTTATTAGATAATATCTACATGAATACTTTCACTTCCACATGCATTTTCATATATAGGAAGTTACCTAGGTGTACTTGGAGCTAGTTTTAGATAATTTATTATTCTATCTTACTACTCTGATACACCAATAAATAGACTTGGTCAACATAGCCTCTAGTGCTTAGGTAGTTGGATGTCATGGATAAGGGTATAGTTGGGTCTCCTTAGTTAGTTCCCTAAGATATTCTATTGAAACATGGTTTTATGGAAACTTTTTCCCTTTGCTCCAAAGAAAGAGCAAGTTATTTTACATTGTTTTCATTATAGAAGGAGGATTCTCCTTCAAAGTGGATCTTAATTATAGACTCCTTATCCTGTACAAGGAACATGGTTCATAACATTTGTCCTGGACACTTACTTTAGAGTTTTGGTGTTGTAGATGAGTCATCTTGAAATTTTCACCATACATTTTTCAACCATTTAGATTTTGAACTTTTGAGTCTTAATTGTTACATGGTTTCTTAACTAATGAGATAAGTAGATTTAGCTAGCTTAAATACAACATTAAATATGTACAATTATATCTTTAATGTTTTTTTAGTGGATTTCTTAACATTGTCAATATAAAGTAACTTTAGAAATGTTAAATTTTAGAAAATGAAATTATGGAGATTGAAGATAGATATTAATATAGGTTCATAGGTTTGGTATAATTGTAACTAACCTTGTGATTCTATCCAGAAAAGTAGCCCCTAAGCTCCAAAAATTTAAAATTTCTTTTGATTACATTCAAGGTTCCATAGTCCATACTCCTAATCTTACTACAAATCACATCGAGTAAGGAACCATATACCATAGGCACAACCATTAACCACATCTTTAAAGAAGAAGGAATCATAACATACAATCATAAAACCTGTTATGACATGCATGGTATAGATATCCTAACCCATGGGATATATAGTTATAGACATTATTCCATAACTATTTCACATGCACCTATATCTCATACCAATAAGTGTCTCAACCTATAATATATATGGCTTCATAGAAGTATTAATCAAACATTAACATCTCATCAATCGAGTCCCATATACTCACATATATGGAAGATACTCACATATATATTTGTACAGCGAGACCACGGTAGATTCAATCATTCTATAATACAAATGCATAACATAGATAACTGTACAAATGCATAACATAGATAATTGTAACCTTAGACATGTTAGTTTCAAGTACTATAACTGAATTATATATCTCATGCATCATATTAACTTGGACTACATAATCTACAACAGTTACATGTAGTTCCTCTAATCACATTCATAGTGAGGAATATCACCCAAATTCTTTCATAACCTAGCTGAACTCACTTTAAGGTGAGAGCCAATATACACATCATCACCAATTGAATCCAACATTAAATAAAGGAAGAACATCACTTGGATAGAAGAGCACCACCACCCAACCATGAATCCCCTGTTATTCATGATGTTGATGAGCTTTTCTTAACACTTTTGAGTAAAATGTCACCTTTATCTCCAGCTAGGCTTTTCCTCATAAAAGCTTGCCTTTACCATGGTGTAATACTTATTGTGGAACCCACTTATTTAACCACAAATTTTTAATGAGTTATATAATTTCCCTTTGCATTTTTACTCTTGAAAGAGTTAGCTTACTAAGGTTTATCATTTCCTTCTTTATATAATCATCCTTTCAAGTATTATGTGGGATTTTTATTTAGCCATGTCCTTTCATTGCAACTATACCATTCATAATTTGTCTTATAACATGACCATAGTTTAAACTTTGATCCTAATCAATTAGCACATATTCTCTAATATACATGGTAAATTTCCTTTCTTTTTTTTTATAATAGTGTAGTTTTATGAGAATTGTTATTGGTTCATTCATGAAGGAAACACATATAAGTGTGCCACTCAAGTAATCATATCTTCCTCCTATATGAATTACTTGTTATTGATCTTACACAGATCATGATGATTTCCCATGGCTATCTATTATTTATCTACCATGTTGTACACATTTGCAAGTATCATTTTTCAAGCCTTAATTTTTTACAACTTGTAAATATTTTAGGTTAAATCATGGTAACTCTTCCCATAGCATTATTTTATGCAACATATCATATCATCAATTCTTCATGCAATATTTATATACCATAACCATACTTATTTAAACAAAATCTATCCTCATCATTTTAGACTAATTGATCATTATGGTATATAGTTTTTGATGAGCTCTTAAGCATGCAAAAAAAATTTGTTATAAGAATTTTTATATAATTGTAGGGATTAATACCTAATCAGTTAGGCATCAAGCCTTATCCTATATTTTTTATCATAGAACCACATAGTGACATGCTCGTGACTTTTACGAGAGTTTTAATGGATAGCGTTCTTATATACGTGAGCCAAAAAAGTCAGCTTTTTGGAAACGAAGAGTTTCGTACCTCCTCGTACGGACAACCATCACTGGAGTTTAGTAGAGACAGAGGCAGCTAGGATGGTTGGATTATGATGCAACTATCGAATCAATCTAATAAATTCTTTAATGAAACCTACTTTTTGAATCGAGTTCCGCAGCCCACTGTTATCACTTTCAATTTTATAAATATTAAGATCGATGCACACTATCCTTACATTGTAGAAAAGTTACATCTCTTACGTCGATTGTAGAAATTCAAATATGCTACATCGAGATAAGCCATACATGGTGAAGCGGGGGTTGGAACACTATTCTAGTGAGCTTGTGGGTTAGAAACTACTTCATTCAATGCGTGATCAAACAATCCGTCTATTGTTGATGGTTAACACTTATAAGGTTTCAGTTAGCGAAATTTGGAAATTGATTCCGTAATCCGAACCTCTGGGTTTCATTAAAACCATTCATCTTATGTGTGAAGCATCCAGCCCTACATATAGAGTTGATATTATGTTTCTCGTTCACCCATTATGATAACTAGCTCATTATTAATGTTAATACCACCACATGAGTTTCGCATTCATAACTAATAAAGGTTAGTAGTGAATAGGCATCGAAATTCGATCCATTCCTAAGCACATTAGCCTTGAGTCAGTTAATGCCCTGGAGAGTGTATAATCTACATCCCTACATCAACGCGAGGCTACAAGGGAGGAGCATTATTCCTACGGTGCATCATCAGACCATGCGATGATTAAATGAATTTAGCTGGTCAGGTCTTTTTTCTCCATCTGGCAGTCTTTATAATTATCACTAAAGGCCCTGAATCCTTTGCATTACTCTTTCCCTCAACAGAGATTTGTGCACGCCCCTAAGCAACTGAAATTTTGGATTGGGGTTCTTTGATAAGTATCAGTTTTTTCGTATCCATGGCCGTCTTTAAGAGGGTTGAGGCAACTTGTTCGCTCTACTCCAGCAGGGATACGCTGCGTGAGCATCCCATTTCCACTTTGAATCGTATACAACACATAGTTAAATACTACCAATTGAATCGTTAACGAGACATGAGATTGAAAACATAAAATAAATGCGAGAAAGGATTTCACCAACAATTAGGCTAACTATCCACTGAGTCCGTTATCACTGCAGTTTGGCCGTCTGGGGAAAGAAGATTAGTCCAGGTCATTGATGTATATTGGTCGATTTGACCAAAAAATCAATTTGACTGTAATATCTTCCAAGAAGTCATAGAGTTTATGGATTTTCCTTTTTTAATAAATGCGTGCTTTCTCTGATTTTACTTATATAAACCATTATGAGTTATAGTTGAGCATATATTACACGAAGATAATATGAATATGTACTTGCATTGTATAACTTAGTGTTTAATATTTAACAACGCCACATTTATACGAGTAATAGTTGATATTTGACATAAATGCTAACTTTAAGAAATTGCCTTGAAACCCTTAGAATACAACCTAGGCTTAAGATATCTATAGAAAATAGCATTTCACAGTTTTACATATGATAATTATAAACATCTTTAAGTAAATCCCCGAATGTGATATGCAATGAAACCCCTCGTTGTGATATTCTGATCAGAAAGCCTTGATAACACGCAGAGTCACAAATAAATAAGGCATGCCATTGTGTCATCCTTTAACGATTTGCCAAATGTGAAATTTATCAAACCAAGGAGAGGTAATGATGTTTCAAGAATATCTTATTCAAAATATTCACCTTAATTTCCCTATATCATCTTAATTTCCCTATATCATCTGCCCTCATATATCTCTTCCATTTCAGGAAAGCTTCAAAAGACATTTCATTGTGAAAGTGATGCAAAAGTAGAAAAATAAGAGCATTACAGAGTGTGAACTATGAGAAATGTCACCTATATTCTCTTAGTGTTGATGGGGGAGCGACAACATGGGAAGTCATATACAACACGCTTGAAGATGGGCATCCCAAGAACATATAGACTTTATAGTTTAAAATAGAATTTCTTGGACATTGTGGTGCTGCAAGCATCAATTATATCACTAACTAGCGATGTCATTCGAAACCATTCCATCCCTTCATGGGTGAAGGATTGAATGGAGGTGCTTCCCCTTGACCTTCAGATTGCGAAACACCAACAAACCAATGTGAGCACAACTCAATTGTTGAACAGAAAAATCTACATCGACATCATAGCTGAAGAGAATGGAACTCGTTGGAATATATATATATATACACGAATTCATGCTGCTTCTGCAATTTGTAAGATTCACGCCACTTCTATTAGGAGAGAAATTTTTATAGGGCTGCTTTTACAATAGCATTTTCTTAATTAGATTGCTAGCATGACTCGAAAGCCTGCAAATTTTTCCTTCACATCCTCTTAACATCAGAATAGATGCCATCCCCTCCATGTTGGCAGGGTTTATCCGATTAATCTAAATCCTTGTCCTATCCATATCTTGCACAGAGAGATAGTTTGATGCTTTTACCAACATGTGACTCAATAGCGTCCTTATATCCGTAACCGAGAAAGTAAGATTTTATGATCGAACCTCTCCGGATCATTGCATGTGGTCGAGCTCTCAAGGATGTTTCGCAAAATGCATATATTGTCAAAGTAACATGTGGCATTTACTCCTTTTAGGGAGCTAGCAAGTGACCATGATCAACGGAATGCAGGTGATAAGAACAACCATCAACTGACAGTACGACAGACAGAGAGGTGCCATACTCAAAAGGAAATAGTTTGGGTTTTAAATTTAATGGCATGTCTATGGTTTTCCATAACCTCATGCTATTGGACCATGCGTAGGTTACTGAGGTGTTTGGATTATGATGCAACTATGGAATCCATCTGATCAATGCTTTAATGAAAACCACATTTAATTCTAACTCTAATGCTGTTGTTATCACTTCTAGTTTTTATTGATCTAAAGATCAAATTGCCCAAATTACATCTCTCACGTTGACATAGGCCATGTTTTGTGTTTTTTTTTATGAACTGATTATATTCATACTTCCGAGCGCTTCCATTCATTTCTAATTCTCGACAGCGATTCAACGTTCAATTTACAACATAAGCATTTTATGTCAAAAGCCGAACAAGTAATATTTCACATTAGTGAATTCAAACCTTAATTTCAACGTGCAACGTCTCAATGATTTTAACGGGGGAAAACATGATGGCCAGGTTTTCGGTGTCATTTATTCTATGAAAATATTTTTTACACATCCCCATGCTTAGGATACATTATGCACAAATTGGATTTTATCTTGGCATTTCTATATTATGGATGAGGCCTCTTATTCCATGCCAACAGATATATACACACACCAAAAGTATCAACCTTAAAAGTAGGCGTTGGTAGTAATTCAAGATTGATGGAAGTTTTTCACGGATTCTTTTCACATTGACTTAATACAAAAATTTTGACACCATATGGTCTATCTAGAAATCATGCTTCCATACACAATATAGATGGGGTAAAAGTCAACATCTTCCCATAATGTGTAGAACTTTTCATTAAATTTAATTGCTTGATGCAATTAAATTATCATGTATATGTTAATGATTCCTCAATAAACCATTTTAACATTTCAATTTAACCTTAAGGAATCCTAATCATGATTTCTCCATAAACTATGTTAACATTTGGATTTAACCTTAATGAATCCTAATTTTCTCTAATGACAACAAACCAATATGGTATTAACATGTTCTAAGTTTCAAGATTCAATTTCTTCTTTATGGATCTTCAGTTAATTTCTTTTTTTGTTGAAGGAAGAGTAGAAATTTTTATTTCATTAATTCAAAAGATAAGTTATAAAGTGTACTCACTTTAGATCACAGGAGAATAGGTAATCCTACCAAGTACAAGGACCCTCCCACTAACACTCGAAAGCCCAAAACTCATTGAAAAAGCTAGAAGGACAACAAGAAACCACTCAAAGCACCCCGTGGAGCAACGTTAGCAATCATACCCAACCTCCCAATGAACACAGAGGAAGGAAACGACAAGACCCGCCAATGGTATATGGAGAGATGGCCCAACGGGCCCCACTAAACACCTCGGACCATCTAGGGCCCCACCAAACAGCGTGGACCATCCTAGCCATCTAACCAAGTTGCAAGATCCTATGACGAGGAGTAATATTGCTACCCCAAACCCAACCAAACTTTGATGAGTGATGAAGGGTGGTTTCCGTAATTACCACCTTGCCACATGTCGTGCAACATATGGGATCACTCCCAAAACTACAAAACCACTTACCACTTGCAGACGTGCGATCACCGGAAACTCGCTTATTGCCGGGATTTCTAGCCCGAAAGCGGAAAGAGGAAGCCAACTGTTCTACACCATTAATTTCTTGTTTTGCCTATTCGTACCATGAAACTTGAAACCGATCCAAATTTTATATGGGAGAAGAATCTGCAGAGTGCCAACCAAAAAATTGGGGATACCGGTCGAATTGCTCCAGGAGAAGGTGAGACCAAACTCAACTCTCCCACCTTCCTGCCTCATCATGCTGGGCTGAGGTTGAACAAATTCGTATTCAACCTAGATCAAAATGAGAAAACCTCCTTGTCCTCAGTAGCTTGATCCTCTGAGATAGCCTTTAGATGACTTGGAGGAATTTCTTGCAATTTTTTAGCCATCTCACTTTCTGCACTGCACACACCTTGATTGGCCAGTAAGTCGGCAAGCTTATTTGCATTACGTCGAACATGGTTGACACTTATGGTTTGAAGGCCCTGTAGATGGAGTTGGATTCCTGGATAGACCTAGATGAGTTTCCAATGATTCAAGATTCTTTCGAGCCGAGAACCACCACTGGTTCTCTTCACAACGTTGATGGTTATCTCACACTCTGCTTCTACAATGATATTTGAGCGATGGTTCTGTGATAGAAACTATAGACACTGCTCCAGAGCCATCACTTCCACCATGTTATTGGTAGCTCTACCTAAATGATAGTGGAAGATAAAGATAATATTGCCCTCATCATCCCTTAAAACTACTCCATAAATAGTAGCTCCTCGATTTCCTTTGGAGGCACCATCAATGTTGTATTTCAGAAAGCCTCTTGGTGGAGGTTCAGAGTAGTCGTTCTCTGTAACCATGGTTTTATCCTTTCTGTTTATACCTTGAGGAGTTATCCCTTGCAATCCCAGATGCCTGAGAATTCTCTGCTCTTCATCTCAGGGGGGATTCATGGGGATATTACTAACAGTAGAGCTCACTGTCTCTCTGAGTTGTTTCAAGATAAGATCAAGTAGATGTTGTGCTAGAGACTTTCCATTCTTGAAAATCCTTTTATTTCTTTCTTTCCAAACATTCCAGATAATAGAGCAAGGAGTGAAGGCCCAGGCCAAATTTAGGAATTCATTCTCCATGAAGTTTCTTCTCGAGTTGTTTAGGGTATTTTTGATACTTCCTCTGTCCCTATCAAATTCGTCGAAAATTGAAGAGAACGAATCCCACAGCGAGGTTGTGTATGAGCAGCTGTTGAAAATATGTTCCATTGTCTCCTCTCGCAAAAGTCAATATTTTCTTGTGATGAACCAACCACATAAAAAGTTTGATCTTCATCCAACCTTGCTGCCTCTAGAGATGCCTTGAGGTCTTGGCTCGAACACTAGAACCCAAACCAAGTAGAAAACCTTTTGCTTCCTTGAGATTAAAGGATCCTCTCTTGATATTACCCCATCTCAATTGATCCTGCCCCTTTGTTATTAAGATCATTCTTTGGTTGAGCAGATCCCCAAGAGCCTCTAATTTGATTTTTAGGGGGTTTTCCTCCCTACATTCAATGTTTCTCTAGCTTCTCCACTTTTCGGATGTATGAAAAAGATCCCAAAAATCCTTAACTCTGATCAACCATTGGGCATCTCTTTCCTACTTAAGGCTTACAAAATTCTCTGTTAACAACGTTGGTTCTTGCTTCCATTTGTCCTCCCAAAAAAGAGCAAGATCTCTTGCTCTAATTTCCCAGAAACTGTTCTTTTGAACTAGGCTTTTGTTTTCCCAGGCTCTCCTCCAAATGTAGGAGCCTTTTATAATTCTAGACATTCTTATGAGATCATTAGTGTGCCAAGAGTTGGCATATTTATCTTTCCATATCCTAGCCCACTGAGCTTTTGGTTCCTACACCCATCTCCACCTGAGTTTGGCTTCTAGAGCTTTACAAGGAATCTCTTGATCATCCAAGCCAAGACCCCCATGACTTTTGGGTTTGCACATTTTTTCCTAGGAAACCAGTGCCCATTTCTTTCTAGTTTCCTCCTTTTCCCATAGGAAATCTCTTTGTATGTCTTTGATTTGCTCTAAAACACATTTGGGAGGTGGGAGAGCTGATAACATGAAAACGAGGATGGATTGTAGAGCAGTCTTTTTCAGAACTAACCTGTGCGACTAGGTTCAAGGCATGGAAGGTCCACTTTTTAACTATATCTTGCAACTTATTAATCATCGGTTCCGAAATACTCTTGTGCATGGGTTCGGCAGTAAGAGGTATTCCTAAATATTTATATGGGAGGGAATCTCTTTGGAAGCCAAGAATTCTTGAGATATTTCTTTGATAGCAATGTTAGTGTTTAATAAGAATATTTTTGATTTAGAGAGATTGACTTCCATACCTATAGCCAAAGCCTCTTCGATTGTTGGAATTCCTTAAAATAAGGTATTATCAACAAATTGTTGATGAGTCAGCACAAAACCATTCTCTGAAACTTGAAGACCCCTGATTTTACCCATAGCCTTGGCCTGCTTAACGGATCTCTCGAGCCCTTCCATCATGAGAATAAAGAGGAAGGGAGAGAGAGGGTCTCCCTTCCTGAGGCCTCTAGAAGGATTGAACATTTCTGAGGGAGAGCCATTAACCAAAATGGAAAAGCTGGAAGAGGTTAACAGCGCCATGACCCATCTCACCCAGTTGTGGTCAAACCCAAAGGCATAGAGAAATTTCTTGATGTAATTCCAATTCACCTTGTGATACGCTTTGGCAATACCCAATTTCATGATCCTCCCCACTTCTTTTTTTCTGGTTAGCGTGTGCACCACCTCATGGGCTTGAATAATGTTGTCTAGAATCTGTCTTCCCTCCACAAAACCTGATTTTTCTTCAGACACTAGCAAGGGAAAGAGAGGTTTGAGTCTATTAGCCACTACTTTCGATATTATCTTGTAAACCACATTACATAAAGCAAAAGGTATGTACTTATCTACAGATTGATATGAGTCTTGTTTGGGAATAAGTAAGATGAAGGAGGTGTTGAGAGCTTCCAGGATAGTTTTGTTGCTCCTGGAATCCTCTACCACATTCAAAAATCTCCTCTTTGACAATATGCCAACAAGCTTTAAGAGAATCCACATTGATACCATCTCGGCTCTATCCTTTTCCATTTTGCATGTCTTTGATAACCTCACTAACCTCCTCTTCATCAATTGGTCTATTGAGGTTAAGGTTGTCCTCTTTAGACACCAGTTTAGGGATATGCCTTGTGTTTCCCATGATGGACTGATCCCTATCTGGAGTGTTTTCCCGAGTGATGTTCCAGAAATGTTGGACAAGCACAGCTTCAATATCTTTATGAGTGGTCTAAATTTCCCCTTCCTCATCCTTAATCATGAAGATTCTATTGTGAGCTCTGTTATCCATCATGGATCTGTGAAAAAATCTGGTGTTGGGGTCTCCTTCCTTGAGCCATCGAATTCTGGATTTTTGTCTCCAAAATATTTCCTCTTGTTTGCATAAATTTTCCCAAACTAGATGGTATTTATCAGCCTGCTCACTTTTGGCTTTGTCAAATCCATCTTTTATGAGAGCCTCGTTGAGTTCTATAATTTTTATTTCCACTCATTGTTTTTCCTCAAAAATGTCACCGAAATCCTTTAGTCTTTTATGAAGGAGGTACACCTTAGATCCTTGGATTTGCATGTCTTCAGACCACCATTTTTCAATGTTACTAATGAAAGTCGGGTGGGAGAGCGAGATATTTTAGAATATGAAGGGTCTATTCCTAGGAAAATCTATACCCTTGATTTCCAATTGAATCAGCCAATGATCTGAACCTCCTATGATATCATGAACCTATCTAACTTAGACGCTACCAGCGCCTCACCTCCTTGTTTATTGTTCCATTTAAAAAGGCCATTGCTTGAATCTGACTCAACCAGATTAATATTTTCTGTAAATGATTGGAATGCTTAGGAGTCTTTGTTGAGCACTATGGTACCTCCTTTTTTTTCTAAGAGAGATTTTATCATGTTAAAATCTGCTCCCATGATCCAAGGCATTCGAGCCTGTTTGCTCCTGAGGTGAATAATGGCTTCTAACATTTTGAGTTTATCCTTTAATTTTTGAGGACTGTAAACATTTGTGACTAGGAATGTTTCCAAAGCCCCAACAGGTTGAATGACCACTGATAGATAATTTCTTGATGCCTTTGCATCCATAATGTTGACCCTTTGGGGATTCCAAAGAGTAAGGATACCCCTCGTTTTGTTCTCAGTTTTAACCTCTAGAAACTCATATCTAATGATCCATTTGCTGTGTATGAGTCTTATTTTCTGAATGGAACATTTCGTTTCTTGGATGAAAATCATATCCAACATATCTTATTTCATTCTATTACTAAGAAATCTTTGTTTTCTTTTACTTCCTAGACCTCTGATATTCCAAGATGTAAATTTCATATTTAAAGACTTGTAAAGGAGTAGCTGGTTAGGTCTTTCATCTTACCCAAATCTATCATTAGCTTTCCACACTCCATCAAAAATTCCTTCTGCTTTTTCTGGCCTCTCTTCTTATCAACATTTCTAGAAGCTAGTCCTAGGGTTGGTTTCATTGTGTTCACTCCTTTGTTTTCCATCTTGTGAGTGGTTATTCCTGTTTCTAACCCTTTTTCATGAGTCTTCCATAAAAACAACTGCTCTATTCTATTTCAATCCTCTTGAGGTAGTGAATCTATCCCTCCCGTGGTTCCCTACATCAAGAACCCATCAAGATCTAGGTGTTCCTTTTCTAGAATTTCCTGCAGTTCATGTCCTCGAGATTTGTTTCACTTTGGGTCATTTCCATATCCATTTTTGGTTCAGTCTCACTAATCATAGTTTCTTTCCTATTACAAATCTCTTGTGTTATGTTGTAGTTTTCCTCCTTCTCCTCTTCCTTAGGGCCTTCCTCCATTGTTTGATCTACACTTGTCATTTCTTCATTTTCTTCGAGAACTTGAAACCTATTTAGGTTGATATTTTGCCCCTCATTGTGGTGTTGCTTTGATCTCTTCCTGCCACATTTTCCTTTACTTACCACTTTCTGAAAGTTTTTGGTATCCTTCACTATATTATGTTTTCCTTTGTTGTCTACTTTACTAAGAGGACAATCTCTAATCAAGTGACTGTGTTCATGGAATTTGTGACATCTAAACGGGATATGCTCATAATCCACCATTTGGACCCATTCCTCATCAAAAACTTCCAGGATTATTTCATCCGGAAGAGCAACTGATAGATCCATTTCTATATAGGAAGTATATTTACCCTGCCTTGTGCCTTCCGAAGCTTTAACAAAATGACCTAGTTTATTGCCAATTTCAGCAAGCGAAATTTTTTTCCAGTAAGAAACATGTAGGGAATAGAGCCTTACCAAAATAGGTACCAAGGTTAATGTCTCCCTTTCTGGAATGAAGTTCGTCTTCCACAGCTGCATATAGAGGCCCGTTGCTACAAAAAAAATAGGGTCCTCCTTCGAATATTATGTCTTTATCTTCAATGTTAGTAAATACCACAGTAAAAAAACCCTTCCGCCCCACATGGAGATCAATACTACCATTGGGTTTCCAGTGGTGTTTGCTCCATGTCTGTAATGCCTTTCCAGAGGGCCAAATTCCCATGAATTTGGATATTATGGCATAAGTCTCCATATGTTCCCTCTGCTCCTATAGAGCAGGATCATTCAACACTACTATAGGAGTAATCTCCCTTTTGGGTCTGCACGGTCCCGTTTAATATTTGTCTCTTGTTCCCTGGCTTTTGTATTCTTCCTCTTCGTCCTTTGTGCTGATGTTTTCCTTGGACCTAGCCCCATCTATGTCCTTTTCATTATTGTTTTCCCCTTCTTCACCAAAACCCTTGACATTACTGAGTGGTGACTTGCCTCTACTCGCAATCGCTTCCTTGTAGGAGGGAGTGGAGCTCCCTCCTCTTCTGCACTGCATAGGGAGCAAACTTAGAGCCCCTCTGTAACACTAGCTACACGTCCTCCAATTCACAGTCGTCTGTCCCGAGTGGATCTTTGGTTAATTTCATTATAGGCGTTTTATAATTAAAATGTGTCAATGAAACTCTACAAATGTGGATTAGTCGGGAGGCCTCACTATTTTAAACCTATTGTCCCATAAAATTTGTAACAAACCTCCTTAGCTCACCTGGGAACTTATCCCTTAGGCTCCATTAAATTAGAGATTTCTTCATTCAGAATTGGGTTTTGGTGGCAATCACAAGTGCATTAAATCAATCATTACAAATACCATGATTACAATACTCTTTAGATAATCTGTTAAACACACATGGGTAACCAGAAAATAAGAAAGATAAATCATGCAGTACAATTTTTATTCACAAATGATATACATTTATAGTACATTATGTGGTTGTTGGGATTCACATCCTGAGGTCTCTTAGGATTAGGTGTCCAACATTCCCCCCCCTTAATCCGAAGGGTTATGTATGAGTCCAAGAAGAGAGTTGTAATACAAAATGTGCAAAAATGAATGGCAGCACTAGGCTGAATGTGCTCTCTGAAATGTTGTTATAAAGGGCGGTGGTTTAAGGATGACCACCAACACTGGAATGCTTAGTGCAGTTCCCGGAACTCTTCCGAAACTGGCAAGAAGTTGAAGTCTTCTGCTACAGGAAGTGATCCTATTGTTTTAAAGAGGGAAACCTTCAACCATAAAAGGGAGGTCTCACCCCACATAAAAGGTGAAACTTCAACTTGAAAAGGGAAGTCTCAAACTGTGATGGTTTAAGGATGACCAACAACTCTAGAATGCTTAATGCAATTCCTTGAACTCTTCCAAATCTGGCAAGAAGATGAAGTCTTCTGCTAGAGGAAGCGTCCTCAATTTTGTTCCCGGAACTCTTCCAAAACTGGCAAGAAGCTGAAGTCTTCTACTAGAGGAAGTGTCCCAGAATGCCCATTGAAGGCATGTTCATGGGCATCTTTGTCTCTTGCTACAACTCTGAAACCGGTGTGGCAGGTTGTGGCTCAGGCTCGCTTGATGTGACTCTGAATCTTGTAGATGACCATCATTTCCCCCCCTATCAGATACAACGTGAGATGATGGAGAAGAAGATTGATACTAGTTCCTTTATGTAGGTTCTAGTCCTACAATAATAGATGATTATTACTCCCATTTTGCAGACTCCAGCCAATGAAAACAAAAATGTGAAAAGAACTGGGGAAGAAGGATCTAGCTTAGCAATGGACACTACAGATGAAATATTTAAGATCAATTCCACGAAGAGGCCGAAACTTAATCTTGTAAATCAACAAGAAGACACCATTGGCATAGTGGAAATAATTGACAGTCACAAAATGGTGGGAATGAGCAAAGGCAAAAAATTTCAGAGGAAACTCATCAGCCTTCTACTTCAAACACTCAGCTTATTGAGAAACAACTCAGCGTTGAAATCTCTTCATCGAGCAAGCCCATGGATAAAGAGAAAAATATTAAAGAGAAATACAAGGAAATTAAGTTGAGAAATGAGTCATTGAAGGCTAAAACTTATGCCCAGTACTTCAATCAAACACGTGCAAATCAAAATAGACTAATGTCATCCTTTGACATTAAGACTCATAAGATGCAAATGACATTCATGGAACCTACAATTGAGCAACCCAAATCATCGACACACGACGAGAAGACTGAATTTGAAGTTTTGCCTAGGGATTTTCACCCTATTGACCAAATTGAATTTCGCAAAGAGGTACGTGAGATGATTTACTCCACAATAACAAATAAAGAAATGACTGCGCACATATCCAAAGCTTACTAGATAATATTACAACACATTACAAGTTGGGAAAGGCATCCTCACAGGCCAAGGATAACATAATTAAGTCACTAGAAGACTTGTTGATTGACTTTGGATAGAATCCCAATGATGTCAAGGCTAGAGAGAAATTGATAAACAAGAAAAATGAGGATGTTGTTGCTTTAAAGAAACAATAGAGGTTGCCTCCTCCAGAGCATCAACGGAACAATGAGGTCCTTGAAAGCCAAACTCAATAGGAAGAGATGATGGATCTTATTCTCCAATTAAATGATCAATTAAAAGAAATGGAGAAGGAGTTGGACAAGTTAATACAACTGAAACACGCCAGCCTTGAGACAACCATTGCCACTGCCATTCCACCAGTGACTACAATAGTTCCATCAACCTTGGTAGTTTCATTGGCCCCCACAACTCCACTAGCTACAACACTTCCAGCTAAAACAACATGTACATTAGGAATAGTTTCAACAACAACAAATAAACCAAGTGATGAGGTACGAAAACGTATCAAAGAAATGGAGGACATGTCCATTTAGACCTTTGAGATAAATAGACTCAAACAACAGATAGGGATTCTAGAGGATGAGAAGAAATTGGCTTGGATTATGCACAAAGATGAAGTTCAAAAGTCAATGAGGATGACTGAGAGGATAAGGAACTTAGATAAATAGTTAACATTGAAGGATCCACTTGCCTAAGCTATATGGAGGCCAAAGAATGTTATCACTCCTTCACAAATATAAATATGATCTTAATAGCCTTGAAATACATATGTGATCACATGTGCATCACATGCATTATTCCATCCATCATTTCCATAAGAGAGGTAAGTAAAAAATCCATATGGTTTGAGTTGTATGATTTAACATCCTATTAAGTAAGGATATAACATGAAACACATACCATGTAAGTAAATCTCATCCGAATAGAGGGAAACACCATTCATTCAAATATTCTCAAAACTAATAAAACCCCTCATAGGAAAATTGGAATGGTAACAGAGAGAGAGGGTAAGAATCCACATACAACCATTCCATGCAAATGACACCAACTAAATCTAAATTGGAGGGAGGAGCACCACCACCCAACCATGAATCACCTCTGATTCCTCCAAAGTTGAATATCTTGCAAAGGATCAAATATCCTCAATTGATCGGTGGAGTAGGGATTTAATACCCTCATTCATGATTTAGTTACCATTAGTGGCATCTCGCTTTTATGGATTTTTCCATTTGCCCAGATATTTATTGGAAAATATCATATTTATCTCACATGAGGATTTTCCTCATAAAAGCATTCCTTCATCTCCTGCAAATATTTTATGTCTAATGGATCTTTATCTCCCATCTTTCCGACGGTTTTGTAATCCATCTAAGCTTATCTAGAATCACATCTGGAATCTTTATCATGAAGGCTTCATCTCTATCCCATTCATCATTGGATTTATCAAGCATATCCTCTCTCTTAGTGCTCAACCCTCCGAGTCATTTATTTTATTAATTTATTTAATATCACATTTTATTTTCATATTACATAGCACCTATCTTTCCTCAACTTAGGTTTAGAATAGTTTAACCCACAAATGAGGGTATCACACCTAGCTTTGACTCATCTTACGTTTACAAACATTTAAGACACAAGGGAGGATATCGCACATAGATTTAACTTAGCTTAGTTTTACAAAAATTTAGTACACAAGGGAGGGGTGTTACATACTCCTCCCATTAAATTTTACATCGTCGTAGGTGTATCACTATATCATGTCCTCATTCATAGGTAGCTATTTTCTGAATCAACACCTCGCATGGCTCTACAACCTTCTGCAATTTTTTTGATGTACATGAGTCACACAGAGTGTTCCCACAACCTCTCCTTCCATAGCTATATATGTCTTAACGAGTGCCCTCCTTCCATAGCTGCTTGTAATATTTTTTCAAACCACTTGTGAGAATTTATAGATGCAAAAGTTTAACTATCATAAATATCATGATCTTTTATTTAATATTTTTAAAGAAGCTATTGCTTATCATTTATTTTATGTGAAGAATGCATGTTCTCTGCTCGCATTCTTTCAAGCAGTCTCTCTACATACAATACATCAGTTAGTATATTTTCCACATTAATATGCCTTCAAGGTCATAACATATTATTTCACATAACAATATATATTCATCGTAATTCGACGTATGCCAAACTGTGATTAACAACTATTACTTATACAAAATTATTTTCCTTCTTCTAGGTAACATCAAGGTTTTTTTACCTGGCCAAACATTTGTCCAATGAATCTATGAATACCTACACACAAGGTATGTTATACACATCAATACACATTTCAATTTTCAACGTTAGAGCATATCTAGTCATATGGTTACATATGTGATGTTGTACATAGTCCATCTGTGGTGCAACCTATAAGACCATCCTCACATAAGCTTTATCCACATATTTTTCCACCATGTTAGTATCATACCAACATTCCTCTATCTTTAACTATGTTAAGTTTTCAAGGAATTTTTCATGGTCCCTCTATGTAATTAAGAAAGTTTTATGTCAAGTGTAATTCAATTCAAGACTTCATGTGGTTACAATATGAGTCACATAGTATTGTATTCATGAATATTTTCATCTTAATCATATCTTGTGCTTAATGTTCTAAAGAAAACTATCAACTCATAGTTTTTGAAGTTTAATTATTCATTAGATCGTTAATTTATCTCGTATGTTTTATTATTCCCCCTTTTATGCCTCAACAACCTATTGGCCACGCATAATTCAATGCAGTTATACATGAAAGTTTTTACTACTTTCAATCCTACACTCCTTTTAGTTGTAACTGTTTATGATCTCTCGGTATTTACATGTTACCTCACCCTTAATGTTAAATCACTCTTTACCAAAATATGAGTTATCTATTTTACGATGTCTTGTTTGAATTATGCAACATTTCCTTATGTTGTCGAGACACCTTATCAATGCAATTCCACAAGGGATCCTCTCAAAGTTTCTTGATACAATTTATGCATCTCAATTGATATGATATCAATCTATTAAATCTATTGTTTAATACAATTTAAATGACCGAATGGTCCATACCATTTTTTCTACTCCATTAATTACTATGGTTTAAACTCAAGGATACTTATAGGTGCTATTATGCATATCCATGAAAAGATTCATATGTCCTCGAAATATGTTTAATTTAAATTTCCCCTTAACCATACTTTCTTGCAACCAAAGAACAAATCACATTGTATGTAGATGCATTACTCAAAAGGTTAATTTGAATGACAATTTATGTAGGTTATATAGCCTTATAATATAACATGTCATCACCATCCTTTACTTTGGTATACTATTTTCATAGCAATTATACCATGTATAAGTTTCTCTTATAGCATGATTACCATAGTTTAATCTCTCACTAGAATCTTAGTCTACTTTTATCAGAATTGTAATTCTTCCATTCATGAGGGCAAGATATGTAAGTGTGCGACTTGAGAATTATATCTTCCTCCCATATGGATTACTTGTTATTAACCTTAAACAAAATCGAACACCATTACTTTTAAGGCATTTTCTCCCTATTGCATGCTATAACAACTTTAGCTATATAAAATTTCATGTGAGTAAAAATAATAACCTACAATTTCATGTGGATCCTCACTCTTAAAATACTCATGCATACTTTTCCTATTTAATTGGAACATAAGAGCCCAAGCATGTATTCTAACAAAATATAACTTCAATATAGTTCAAACAACTCAAATCCCTTGCATGTAGGCAAAACCAAATTTCTACAAGCTATGCATATTTGTAAGCATTGGTAGCAACATAAAATTGATTCTACAAGTCACAACCCACCAATATTTTATCAACAAAACTATGCCAACATCTAAGCAATGAAACATATAGTCTATCACAACACAACAACAACTCTACACTACTTTACCAATATAGTCATTACGCAAATCGCGTTATTTCCCTCTACACTATAATCCCCCTTAATAGGCATTGGGGTAATTAACATCTTTATGTTTGTTGAGCATCGAACTTTACTTTCTTTCAACATGTATGAGACCGTCAATATAAGAACTCATCAACAAGTGCTTACATGGAAGATTTATATGACTCTTTAATATGCATGGATATTAAGCATGATCCTTTTTAAAACATGTCTATCTCAATGACCACTTAGCAAGCCTATGGTAACAAACACCATTCATGCCAATGCATGGGTATATGTATCATAACATAACAATAAAACGATCATACAATTCTGGTTTCTCTATTATACAATCCTCCTTTCAAGTATTCGTTGATTTATTAAGCCATGCATGGACACAAAACTTGTAGTATTTTTCTTACTAAGAAGTATGCTCGTCATGTCTCAATTCCTTTTCCAATTTAGAATATCTCATATTGGTTAGATATTTCCCCAGAAACGTATCTATATCAGATATATACATTAAGCTATGCTCTTAATTTGCATAATTTCATAATCTTAAGAATATACTTATAAATCTAACATGATCTCATTTCCATCAATCAAAAGCATTAGGAAATGCTTCTTATTAATTACGGTGGCTTATTTGTGCTATACAAGACTACTATTATGGATATCCAATTCATAGATTATAGTATATATAATAACATGTTAAAATAGATTTCCCTCTTGCAAGTTAATTATTCAAACATGATTTGCTCTCCTTTGTTTATATCTATAGATTTTTTTTGGGATAATTCAATTTGTGATTCCTTCACTTATTTAAGCATATTTATACAATTCATTGTAACTACATGCAAAAACAATTTGGAATAGTAATTTTTCTTTAATAATATCATTTTCATAAAATCATATATCTATTTTTTTAAGCGTCTTGGACAATGGATGCCATGATTGTCATAGACTCAGCCTTAGATTTAGTATCTTAGAGATGTAATAAATTGAAAGACATCGCTCCATTTAAAAAAAAACAAATATTTGATTGCCAAGAGGGTCTCGCTTTATGTACCTAAGAGTATAATTGTTCATGTAAATTTTAATAATACCGAACTATAAATGGAGAAAGTGAGAGTAGACTTCAACTGTATTTTAGACAAACGTGTACATATATATTTTAAATTAGGTTTAATAAATCTTAGAAAGGAACGAATCACCACTCCACCAACACACATTATTTTCAAATCTTAATTAATCCCATGCCTTACTGTATGATGGATAAACCATTTTAAGAAGGAATGCCAATTCAACGCTACTATTCAACCATTTCCTGTTCTTGTACCTGCTACAAGTTTCAAAATATTTGCCCGTACGTTTTCATATCTTTTAAATATCATAGGTTTTTATATTAATACCACTTAACATTCACTTAACATTCACATATGTTGATTGCATATTCATTCGAATTAAAGACCATGAGGATGAATACAGTTAAAATCTTAACAACCAATTTATTGACCATTTGAATCACCACGTTCGATAATTATATATATATATATATATATATCCTTACCAATCCAAAGGCTCCGTAAATTACTGTAAATTACTATAAATTAGTCATTCATTATTTCTACCACCAAATATGAAAAATAGCGCAATACAGAAAAACAAATCTTCAGTTCTTCAAACAAATACTAAATAAAACATTATAGAAGTAGAAATTAAAGTAACTAAGGTTTTGTATGACACAGAGACATACAACCCTTTGAAATCCTGGAAATCTTACTATAGAGAGGTCATAAGCAATGATTCTAAAATAACCTTAACGAAGTGTTTACAAATAGATACAATTACAATCACCCAATGTCCACTTGATATAGCATAGGATTTAAAAACATAGAGTAGAACCAAGCCACTCTCAACATAGATGAATGCATGAAACAAACGTCCCCTTCCCATATGAAAGAAAAACTAGGTCGTCCATTTTATTGACCATGTCGGCTTTATAGTTTAACATAGAGTTTTTTTTGGACATCCTCCTCCTGGAAGTACCACTTCTATTGATCAGTAGTGATTCCATTCGCAGCCATTCTAGGTGAAATCTTGCATGGAGGTACTTCACCTCGACCTACTAATTTCAAAACACTAACCAACGAATGTTATCACAATTCAATTGTTAAACAGAAAAATCAACATCCACATCATTAATTCAATTACATTATTTATTCACCTGCTATGATTATCATAGCTGACTTGAATGGAATTTGTTGGAATATATAATATATATTATATATATATATATATATATATATATATAACACACACAGAGGTCATGTTGCTTTTACACTTCCTAAGACAGTGCATGTGCTTCTATGCTTGGGTTTGAGACACCTAATAACATCTGTCAAATCCCATATCTAAGTGGCCTCCTATGTGTAGGAAAACTTGAGAAAGGACTACATTGGTACATGGAAATCTGGATAACCCTTATCCCTCTGATTTGGTTTTTGCAGAAAGAGTGTTCGTGGGTTCTCAATGAGAGCATTTTAAATAAAACAAATACACAGACAAATGCACAGGCAGAAACACCAGCAAACGTGAAACAAAGCTCAGACAACTTCATTCAACTTATTTGCTCAATTACATCACACTTATATAGGAAACTCACCTAAACTAATTCTGTTCAACCACTCATAACTAATTCCATTTCTGCATTATTCTCACATCCTCCCTTAATGGAGAAATGGATTTTCTACAATACCTAACTGACTTCTAAAAACTTCAATTTTGATTTTACCAAGGGGCTTAGTAAATATATCATCCACATTATCCTTGGTGTTACAAAATATCAATCCAATTTCATTTGACTCAATTTTCTCACGTACAAATTGGTACTGTAACTCAACGTGTTTTGTTCTAGCATGGTAAACTCGATTATGTGCTAATTTGATAGCACTCTAATTATCACAATTGATACATGTTGCACCACTTTGTGCTTCTTCAAGATCTTCAAGAATTCTCCGCAACCAAATAGCTTCACAGGTGGCATTGGTCAAAGCTTTGTACTCTGATTCTATTGATGATAACGAAACAGTTGGCTGTTTCTTACTACTCCAAGATACGACCCCTGATCCAATATGAAATTCATAGCCAGAGGTAGATCGTCTGTCATCTGGATTTCCTTCCCAATCTGAATCAGAAAAACCTGTGAGTGCAACATCAGATTCATCAGTATACATAATACTAAGATTCATTGTTCCCTTTAAGTATCGGAGAACTTTCTTTGCAGCATTCCAGTGATTTCCTGAAGGCTTAGCCATGAATTGACTAAGGATACTGATTGAGTATGCAATGTCTGGTCTGGTAGTGGTGAGATGGTTCAAACATCCCACTAACTGACGATATAATGTTCCATGTGACTCTTTCGATCCATCTTCTTTGTACAACTTTGCATTCTGTTCTAAGGGAGTTGACATAGCTTTGCAATCTGCCATGTTGAACTTTTTAAGAATCTCCTTTGTATATTTGCTTTGAGTGATCAAAGTTTTACCAGGTTCTCTCCATACCTCAATTCCTAAACAGTAATGTTATTCACCCAAATATTTCATTTCAAAATCCTGTGACAAATGAACTTTAATTTCTTCAATTAACTTGTGAGCACTGCCTGTTATAATGAGATCATCCACATACAAAGATATTAAAGCAACATTTCCTTTTTCATCTTTATTAACATACAAGTTAGGATCATTTTTGCTTTTCACAAATCCATTCTGAAGAAAGAAGGTATTAATCTTTACATACCATGATCTTGGTGCCTGTTTCAAACCATACAATGCCTTTCTTAACCCGCAAACCAGATGCTCCTGTCCCTGTTTGATAAACCCTTCAGGTTGAACCAAATAAACTTCTTCCTTTAAATCACCATTTAGAAAAACAGATTTAACATCCAATTGATGTATATTCCAATTATGTTTTGTGGCTAAGGCAATCAGTAATCTAATTGTATTCAACTTAGCTACTGGTGCAAAAGTGTCTTCATAATCAATTCCCTCCTTTTGAGCATATCCTTTTGCTACTAATCTTGCCTTAAATTTATCAATTGTACCATCTGCTTTAAATTTCGTTTTGTACAACCATTTTGCTTCCAATTGGAACTTTATTTTCAGGAAGTTCCACTAATTCCCATGTTTGATTTTTCATAAGAGAAGCATATTCATCATTCATAGAATTAATCCATGGTTCATGTTGTTTAGCCTGCTCATAATCAATTGGTTCTTCAACATTCATTATATTAGACATTAAGGCATAGTCTCTATACCTTGTAAGAAGCCGAGTCTGTCGGGACGACCTTCTTGGTGCTTCAATGCCTGTGGGTGTTCCATCCATGATTTGTCGGCTTTGAGGTGAATCACCCCCTTGTGATGACTCGCTGCTGCTAGATGTGCTCCTACTGCTGCTATCATCCTGATCCTGTACCTGTACCTGGACCTGTTCCTGTTCCTTCTTAATCAAAGTATCAAGCTTGATATGTGCATCATTAGATATATGCCATGCATCATTCGTTGTATTACATTTATGAGTCTGCTCATGAAACAATACATCACGACTTGCAAATAGTTTATGGGAACTTGGATCAAACAATTTATAGGCTTTCTGATCCGTACAATATCCAATGAAAACACACTTGATGGACTTGGCATCAAGTTTTCTTCTGTTAGCCTTAGGAATATGAGTAAAAGCAGTACATCCAAAGACTTTGAAATGACTCACATCAGGTTTATAACCATGAAGATTGAAAAACTAATTGCTTAGTGGGACATCGATTCTTCAAATAAACAACAGTGTTAATGGCTTATGCCCAGAAACCATTAGAGATGTTCTTACCTTGCATCATACTACGAGTAGATTCCACCAAGGTTCTATTCCATCCCTCAGCAACACCATTTTGCTGAGGGGTATGTGGCACTGTAAACTGTTGTTGAATTCCATTAGATTTACAAAAGGTGTTAAATGCTTTTGATTTATATTCACCCCCTTGATCAGATCTGAGTATTTTAATGCACTTTCCTGTTTGTTTTTCAACCATATTTCGAAACTCTTTAAAATACTCAAATATGTCACTTTTCCTTCTAATGAAATAGACCCAGGTATACCTAGATCTATCATCAATAAAAATAAGAAAGTATGAAGCACCACCAAGAGACCTAGTTTGCATAGGTCCACATACATCAGCGTGAATTAATACAAGTATATCATACTTTCGTTTCTCAGTATCAACAGAAAACTCTTCTCTATGTTGCTTACCAAGTGCACAAGCTTCACATGGTAAATGTTCACACTTCATAACAGGAAGACCTTCAACCATTGATTTCCTTTGTAACAACGATAAATCATTGTAATTTAGGTGCCCATACCTGTGATGCCATAATTATGCTGTCGATGTCTCTTGGGATGTCAATGCAACATGGCGTTTGACTGTCATATCCAATCTGTATAATCCTCCAACCCTGGTACCTATAGAAACAACCCTGTAGTGGTCCTGAACATCTTTCACTATACACCCCAATTTACCAAATTCTACTTTTAAATGATTATTAGTGATGGTGGAAACAGATAACAAATTCTTTTTTAGAGCAAGTACATACATCACATTATGAATCTGTCGCATTTGTCCATTAGGTAAGTACACATTTATTATGCCATAGCCTTTAACTTTAAGTGACCTATCATCTCCTAGGTAAATGTGTGTACCATCAGATTTCTCATAATATTTATCATACCATTCTTTATTACAAGTCATGTGTGCCAATGCACCAGAATCTATGAACCAAGCATTCTCATCATCAGTTTCCAGCAGACAATAGTAGCAATCAGAAAAGAAATAACTTAAGATTTTTAATCCATCTTCACTGAGGTGTCTCCTGTTTTATGTAATTTCCATTATGCCTGGCTATGTTCCCTTTTGATTTGATCATTTTTTCTTCTCCTATAGCAATCTTATAGCTAGATGTCGCAGGTTTTCCACAATAATCACATTCAATGTTCCTTTAAGCATAAGAATCAGGAGGTGCCATACCTTTTTGCTTTGCTTGAAAACGACCTCTGTTCCTGTCCCATGGTCTCCCTCGGAATGGTCTTTTGCCTCTTGCAGTCAAAGCCAAATCAGAACCATTTGACTCCAGTTCAAAATTTTTCATGTGCTCTTCTTCTTGAAGAAGAATTCCAGCCAATTCTTCAAATGTAGGAGGTGTCGGTCTAGCTGAGAGAGCTGAAATAAAGACTTTATAGTCTGGGACTAACCCCTTTAAAGCAACAGTTACCAAGTCTGTACTAGAAACCTTTTCACCAATATCACCAATCTTATCACTGAAGTCTTTAATTCGGGAAACAAAGTTGCTAATGCTTTCATTGACATCCATTTGATAGATAGCAGCTTTGTTTTTAAAAATAAAATACGGTTTGCATTAATAGTCTCATACAAACCTTTGAGGGTGTCCCATGTCGCCTTTGAAGTTTCACAGTCCTGAATGTGAGGAATAATATTGTCCTTCACTGACATGTGTAGCAGCACCCTTGCTTTCATTTCACGCTTCTCCCAATCCTGAGTGGCAGTAGGAGGTTGAGGCTTGGTCTCGTCACCTTTGACAATCGTCTAGAGATTGTATGCCTCCAGTACTATTATGAGCTTAAATTTCCAATTGACATAATTTTCTCCATCGAGTTTTGTAGACTCATTTAAATATGAATCTGCAAGGGGATTAGCCATTTCTCCACCAATGACCAAATTCAAAAAAAATCGCAAGCTTCTTAAGGTTGAAAACTCGATTCCGGCAGAATCCAACAGGAAAACTGGTTAATAAATAAAACTCTGCGTATCCAAAACTTAAGCACGGCCTTCTTATTCAAGAAAAACAGACTTCTTATTGAACAAAAACACTCACAACTTTTGATTCAAAGGAAATTTCCCTGCGCCGTGCAAAAAACAAGAGATCCGCTCCATTCAATAAGAGTTTCTTAAATACTTTAGAAATGGAAGCTCTTACCTATGAGTTTGCGTTCGAAACAAATCAGAATGCACCAAATTTTCTCTCTGAATTTGCTCTGAAATCTAGTCTCCAAGGCAATCCAATTCTACGAGAGATATTCTTAATACTATCACTGCGCTCGTGTAGACAGAACCAACTCCAACGCACGAATTGCAAACTTAGAAAATGCAGCCAAGTTAACACAGGTCGGGCTCAAAGTAACAAAGTGCTGGAGAAACACTGCGCACACTCTAATGGCAGAGTCACTCACTGCCCGCGAAGAGGAGAGAGGCGCAGACAAAAGAGCTCTGATACCAAATTACAACAAAAAACTACGACAAATACACAGGCAGAAACACCAGCAAACGTGAGACAAAGCTCACACAACTTCATTTTTTTATTTGCTCAATTACATCATACTTATATAGGAAACTCAATCACCTAAACTTCCTGAATATGTGCAACCAATTCCTAGCCACTCACAACTAATTCTATAACTGCATTATTCTGTTCAACCACTCATAACTAATTCTATTTCTGCATTATTCTCACACCCGCAATGTAATGAGAGTCCCTTCACTCTCCCCTCAATTCCTATAAATTCAACTCTCACGTCCACCATGTCATCACACAGGGCATATATCACCCTTTTGCTCCTGAGGATTTTGAGGTCCCTCGATGAAGTGCTGGAATTGAGAATCTGAGCATTTTGTCATTACTTCAAAAATGGTAGAATCTATTAATCCATTTTGGCCACAGATGTGCATATTTCTCTCATTTTCTTTCCCATCATCGTCATTTTTTTTTAGTACTTGGTGTCTCAGTGTTGCAGTCTCTATTATTATTATTATTATTATTTATCAGTATTAGTGTCTCATTGTTGCAGTCATGGTCATAATGGGCATATTGAATGGTAACTGCATATTGCAGATGAGCAAATTAAGAGGAGGACGGCAGACAACATCACCATGTGCAGCTTGCAGGCTGTTGAGAAGACGATGTGCAGAGAGCTGTGTGCTCGCCCATTACTTCCCACAAAATGATGTTCAGAAATTTGCAGATGCACATAGAGTATTTGGAGCAAGCAATATCATAAAAATGCTAGAGGTAATGCTATACAATATTATGTATAGGTCTTCATATATTTGATTTGTGTGTTAATGACCATAACTTTGTGTTTGGGATGAATATTGAGCCTTAGACTACACTGTAACTTCAGAAAATTATTATCATTATATTTGTTTCGCTGAAACTTGAATTGATTTATGTTTTAATAAAGATAACATAGGTTACTGTGTTGATATTTATCTGTTACTTATACCACCTTTCCATTCTCCTATTTTGTAAAATGTATCATATAAATGTTGCGGTCTCCTCTTTTGTAAAATGTATCATATAAATAAATATGGTAATATAACTTATTGTATCATTTAATTTAGATGGTAAATTCAAGTTATAATTGGAGTTTCCAATCATAAAGTCAATCATTTATTCATTTTGTCACGAGTGTTGGCATTTTAATGCGAGTTGTATGTATAATGACATCATATAATTTTTAAATCAATGATATTTAATTATATATATTATGCAAGAAAGATTTGGGAGAAAAGATATTTAAAGCTAACAATAAAATTAAAATTTATATATTAAATGTTATTATATTATTTGTTTCTGAGAATTGAATTAAGTGGAGGTAATAGTTATCATTCCTCTTAACCACTTGACATAAATCTAAAAGAAAATTATCCCATCTTTTCTTTTTCTCCAAAAATCTAATAAATTTTATAATAACAATTTTCTTCCAGTATAAAATCTTCTCTCTTTTTCTTGAGCATGATGATAAATGAAATAACTTTTTCACTTTTTTCCATGAGTCTTGGAAAGTCTCCAATAACCATCTTCCTCCATAGAATAGAAGAAATAATCATCTTCCACTATTACAAAATCTTTTATCATTTTCTTGCTGATGCTCATAGAGAAAGAACCATTTTACTTTTTTCGATAAATCTTGCAAATATTTTAATAACCATCTTCCTCCCTAGGATAAAAGAAATAAATATCTTCTCAATTATAAAATCTTCTCTAGCTCTTGCTTATGCTCATGAAGGAAATAACTTTTTTACTCTTTTCCATTAACACTGCAAAGTTTTAATAACCATCTTCCACCCTAGCATAGAAAAAATAACCATATTTATCTATTATAAAATCTTCTCGCTTTCTCATACTCATGGATTTGATAACATTTTTACTATTTTCTATATACTCTTGAAGCCTCTAATAACTATATTCCTCTCTTTCTTTAAAGACTTTTCAGAGGACATGTTTCTCACACATTTTAAAGGAGTAGAACCAAGTAGCAAATCTCTTGTCACAGGAAGGTTGTGGTGGTAAGTTGTGTTTGATCAGTTTTTCTGCTTTTGGTATTGGTAACTTACAAAGCCTCGGAAGTATATTTTTCTAGTGGCCTGTTGTAAGTAGTTTTTATTTTATCAGCCTTTAGTTGTATATAATTGATTTTTTTTTTTAAATATACTGTGAAGATGTTGCTGATAGTTGTAGCACGATCTGTCAAGGTTTGGTTGTTTTTATGAAATTAGACAAAGACAAATAGTCTAATTTTTTAAATTGATTTTTTACTAAATTTTATAAATAACATTAAAACAAAGATATAAAGAATATGTAATTACTTTTTGATAATAAAAATAAGTTCGTTTTTTCTTATAAAAAAAAAAGAATATACTCTTCCATAAATCTGAAACCTATAATACCTCCTCCGGTAGCTCAGAAGAAATGACTGTCTTCCTCCACTATAAAATATTCTCTTTCTCCGGCTAATAAACCATATAAGTTTTTTACTCTTCTCTCTTTCTCTTGAATTTTTTAAACCATATAAGTTTTTTACTCTTCTCTTTCTCTTGAATTTTTTACTCTTCTATCTTCCTCTCGCTCATGCTCATAGACTAAATAAATTTGTTACTCTTTTCAATCCTTCAAAGCCTCTGATAACCAACTTCGTCTCTTGCATAGAAGAAATAATACTTTACCTCTTTTCCATAGAGTCTACAAAGCCTCTGATAATTAACAGTATTCTATTTTATTCGGGAGCTTTCCGAAAGATTCTACAAAGCTTTTCGAAAGATTCAGGAGTAAATAGAAATATTCTCTTTCACTCGGTTTGCTGCAATTTATTCTCATTTATTCAGGTTTGCTGCAATGTTTCAGTGCTTGTGCTGACATGATGATTTCTATTCAGGATCTGCCATTGGAAATGCGCGCTGATGCAGTTAGCAGTATTGTATATGAAGCGAGCGCAAGGTTGAGAGACCCTGTGTATGGGTGCGCCGGAACAATCTGGCAGCTGCAGGAACATGTCTCTAAGCTGCAGTTAGAGAAGGCGATCTTGCAGGCGGAGCTTCTTCACATGAATTTGCATTAGGCCAATATCACTGCTTACATAAGAGAAAACCTGCATAGTGTTGAGGGCGGAGATCAATCCATATCGGAGCCGTTTTCTCACACTCTGAGCACTTTCCATGAAAGATCCGTATCTTCATTCGATGAACTTCCCAATGGGTACCACCTTTCAGATGATCGTGATAAAGATGATCAATCCCTACCGGAGCTGTGGGATCCGTCATGACTCTAGTCGACGTATCCTGTGTATATTTCCACTGTGAACTCCATGGAATTATTCGGGGGCTCGACTTTTTTTTTTTCATGTCATATTATATCACGTTTATGTCCACAAAAATAACACGAGGAGAAAGTGGAGAAATTTTGGATAAGATTAAATCATGTTATATTCAAAGGATGACGTTTATCGAAAACCCTTGGATTACTATAGCGAGTTTAATTGCACCATAATGTGTTTTTTGCGTCCCTAATTCGCCACCTAATTGCACGTCCTAGAATGTCAAACTCTCGTAGATCCGCTAATGAAAGTGATGGCAATTTCACGCTATGTATTGCTTCCGGTTTGCTCAATGTATAATAAAGGTCTCGATTTATGTCTTCACTTGATGTAGTACTTTATTTTGTTCTTGACCTAATTCGATTCTGATGCCCTTCATTTGGCCCGCATGGCGTTGGGTGGAAGGGATATTTTAATTCTATTATATTTTAATTATAATTTTTTTTTCCAACCTGCCATGAGTATTATTTCAAAGAGATAAAATATTAACTTTGGCTTGCCACCTAATACCAAAAGCATAGGGATACGAGCATGCTCATTGTATAAGTTGTGTATTTCATGGTAGCATAGTTTACAAAACAACACATTGAAATAACATTAGCTAGTGCCTCATTTCAACATAAATATTTTTAACTTCAACTTTTGTTTTTCTTTTATGGTGTTCAATGTATAAGTTGCGTCTTTCATGGTAGCATAGTTTATAAAACAACACATTGAAATAACATTATCTAGTAACTTATTTCAACATAAATATTTTTAACTTCAGCTGTGTTTATCTTTTATGTTATGTTGTCGCACATGTTCATTTTTTTAGAATAATGATTAAAGAGTATATTTCTAAACGTGAATAGGATCTAAATGTTTGATGGTGTTTCGCGTTTTATGTGGAAATGAGAGTTTTGTTAGAGATCTTGAAAATTTAAACTCGAAAATTTTTGTTATATATAATGTGACATTTTTGTTATATGCCATGTTGCTTCTTATTTTATATGGTAGTTTGAAGGTTTCTCTTTTGCTTTATGCTTTAAGTATTGAAAGACTTGCTAAGTTAGTAGAGGTCAATGAATTTGGAAATTTTACTATCCATGGTTTATGAGTGACTAAGTAGGGTTATAATTCCATTCTTTGAACTTGGGTTGTAGTTGGTCCTTGGGGAGTTGTTAATGCTTCTATATGAGTTTCTTTTCCATATCGTCAAATTCTCTTTTAGTTTCGTCATAGAATTTTAGTTGAAAGGCCATGACCACTTAAAGAGCATCCTTTTGAGCGTAAGTGGCTTGAGGTGGTTGTTTTCCTAAAGAGGGTCCCTTGAAGCCTGAAAGGGAGCACTTGCACGGATGTGTTCAACTAACAATACAACAAGAGGGTGGGCTTCTCATTTTCATTATAAGGTACCAAAAGATACAAGGGGAAGCCACACAATAATATCCAACTAAAATCCAAGGACATAGGAGACAGAGCTAGAGAATTAGAGGCCACAACCTCAACAAAATACGGGATGAGAGTTAGGCTACTAATGCCTTGAAAACATGGCATAGAAAGGATAACAACCCCTAATCCACATGGATAATAGGAAAACCACCAACTCAGAAGAAAATTTGGGATTCCATCTGGGCCAAGGACCATATGAAACCAACAAAGAGTAGCTAGAAGTGAGGAAAACTAGAGAAAATGCACAAATATTTCACTAGGTGACAAAGTTGGAAGAATTGAACAATGGGATAAAAAGGGAGCAATGCTTCTATGTCCAAGTTTACTTGGACCACCTAATAGGAGGCTAGAAATGACCGTCAATATCCAAAACACAAAAAGCTAAAATAGAACAAAGTAAATTAACAATGAGAACACTAAATGAATGGCCGTAATTAGTACACTGGAACCTAGAAGGTATGAGGCAACATAATGATCTACATATCTAGAGCCTAAAGAGACCAAGATAGCAAACAACCAATTCTACATCTAGGTAAACCTTAATTTAACCTATTTGTTACCCACTCCCTCCATCATAAAATGAGTTACTATTTCTTGAGTCTCATAATTCACAATACCACAAACCCAATTCAAATTTGTTCCATACAAATCACTACAGACTTCCCTAGTATGAACTCATAAACCTAATGTGAGGACCAATGAACATAATTAATGTGGGACATAGGTCAGTTAGAGTAGGGTGTGTAAATTAGCAATTAGAAAATGAAATAAATGACTAAAATTAGCACACTAGAACCTAGAAGAGATGACACAAAATAATGACCGATAGATCTAGAGCTTAAAAGGACCAAAATAGAAACAAACTCATTCTACCAACATGCATCAACCTCAATTTAATATATTTGTCACCACCACCCTTAATTTGTAGGAAAACCACACCGATACATATTTATGCCATATAACTCATAACGTACTTCCCATTTTATCGCTTCAAAATACTGATGTGAAGGCCAAGGGACATAGATCAAGTGGTTAGGGGGCATAAACTAACAATGCGAACATAGGAAAAATGACCAAAATTAGCACACCAAAACCTCGCGGATTTGAGGCAACACAATGATATATATATCTAGACCCTATAGGAACCAAGATACCAAATAACTAATTACACTCATGTGCGTCAACATACATCTCGTTACATACTTCAGCAATATCAACTCATAAACTTGATGTGAGAGCTCATCACATCCTTCTCCAGTTCATAAGTCTCATGTGACATCCAAGGGACATTACTTCCCCAATATTAGGTCATACAATAACTAAGTTCATAAGTCTCATGTGACATCCAAGGGACATAAATTACTTCCCCAATATTAGGTCATACAATAACTAAGTTCATAAGTCTCATCTGACATCCAAGGGACATAAATTACTTCCCCAATATTAGCTCATACAATAACTAATTCCACAGATCTCTCATGTGATGTCCAAGGGACATAAACCGCTTCCCCAATATCAGGTATCTGCCTCAATATAAAATTTGTTACATACTTCCCCAATATCAACTCATAAACTTGATTAGAGAACTCATTACATACTTCCCCAAGACTAGCTCATAAACTTGATGTAAGAACATGTTACATACTTCAGTGTGCTGGCAAGTAATACAAGGAGGATGCATCTTATAATTTTTTGAAGAATGTGGGAGTGGACTTTGATCCACTTATGTGTACACATGTCATGAGACCATTTGATAATATCTCTCTTGGTGCAACCACATGTTGGACCACTAAATCAAGGTGATCTCATGACACCATATTAGGTCCTCACAAGAATTGAACCTTGCCCATTGGTGAAAAATTGTAGATTTTCACCATTAGAACTAACTCCTTTTGGATTTTATTCATTAGTAAACTACATATATAAAATATATATAAAGATTTCAAGAGATGGATTAAGAATGAGATTAAGCAAAAAGATTTGTCTCATAAGGGATTTTCCTATTAAGAACTAATTACAAAATAGAGTAATAAACAAATTATGTCAAGACATTGATGAGAAAACTAAATTTTATTAACATAAAATCAGCACAACTATTGCTTCTTCTCTCTCTAAGGCTCGAGAGCTAGAGTGAGATTGTTAGTACAAGGTCAGCCCACAAGTATAATTCCATCTAACCAACCCTAATAAACCAACCTCCCAGCCCACAAGTATAATTCATAAAACCAACAATAAGAAATAATCCTCTCTTAGGTCCAAAGCTGAAATGAGGCCCACAAGTATAATTCCACCTAATTAGTCCTCACAACCCCAATTGACATTACTATTGATTCCATATACTTTCAAAAAGAGATAAAATATATTTACACAAAATATCTATTTCATGAATTTAGATTAATTTTTTTCTATTTAATAATAAAAATAAAGATGCACAGCATGTAAATAAAGCTAAGAAGAAAAAGTTGTATTCATTACGTAAATAAAGAAAAATCCAGAAATTTTTACCAAACCACTTTAACTAAACCCTTTTAAATATTTAACATAAAAATTTAATAATTTATATAATCTTTTAAATTTACTAATTTAAAAAAGTAATATTTATAAAAATATTTTAAAACCTTCCATTTTTTTTAATATATTATATATACAACATCATTAAAATTTAAAAACAAAATTGTAAATATATTTTTTTATTAGTTTTACATATTTTAAAAAACTTCTTATTTGTAAAATAAATATAAATATTTTTACTTAAATTTATATATTTTGACATTGTGATTTATCCTAAAGGCTTATTTTACAGCTGAAATATCATGTGTAACGTTATAAGTTGAAATTTTAATCATATCTTACTCAAATAAAAATTTCAAAAAATTTAAAATAAATAAATAACTATACAAATATAATTCATAAAAAATTCACACAAAAAAATTGGATCCCTCTAAAATTATATAAATATCTAAATAAATCTATGCTGATTTACTTTCAAAAAATAACACTAAATATTTAATTTTATAAATAAGGGAATGCACCCATTTTTCTGTTTCCCAAATTCCATAAATTGATATAAATTTTTAGTTTACGTTATTAGTGGAACCTGCGAACCTTTGATACAAATTCCGACCTGCAGAGATTCTCTGAAGTCAATATTCTGAGTTGGATTAAGAAGTGAGAAGCCATATGCCAGAAATTCGGCTCCCTTTGTGTCTTTTTCATCTTTGGACGACTTGCTCTGCCTGGCCATGCTGTACAGCCATCGTAGTCAACTGAAAAGCCTTGAAACAAACACGGCACCGTTTAAAGTAATGACGTGAAGTCTTATTCCGATGGTTTTCTACTATAGATGACCTGCAGTAAAGGAAATTTCTTGTTAATAAGTATTTAGACCATACGCTGTTGTGGACTCATCATCTCCACGAACCTTAAAATTTTAATATCTTTAAGAGAAGATTTTACGTTTTTGTTTTGTTTTGCTTTGCTATTTTTTTAAAGAAAATCTTGTGATACAATTGGGTGGACGACGCATTTGTGGTTTTGGTGGTTAAAAATTAGTTTTGAATTGTATAGATAAATTTAGCATTCTAATTTTAACAAATATCTATTAATTTTTGAATAAAATTAATTTGAAAATATATATAAAAAAGCTCCAAAATATAAAATAATTAGATTACAACAAATTTTTTTAAAATAGAATCTAATAAGTTTTCATCCTCAGAGAAACTGGAAATGTTTCCTTTAGTATAAGTATGGTTATAAATTAATTAAAATATATATTACATTGTTTTTAATTGATGAATCCAAGTCTACTTATAACTAACACAGTTATGGATTAAGTCGTTGATGAATTCAGATAGAAAATCACAGTGTTACAATCGATGCCATTTGATTGCTGGAGATGTGATTGTCATTTGATGGTTAGAGTTCTTATTATCACGTTTCAAAGGTATCTATTATGTTTGTCATTTGTTATTTGATAATTTGTATGTATCAAGTAAATGTAAAGAGGTAAACAAATTCAATAATAACAAAGAATTAGATTTAGAGATGAAAAAAAACTTAGTATTGAAAATTTCATCGCTTTATATCAATAAATGTAATGTCAAATATTAATTTCTAACCACAAAATAAATAATACAAAAAATATAATATCATACTTTCTCATAGGGAATTCACTAAAATAAAAACTCATATTATAATATGAATTATCTTTTATATTTTATGACTTTATTAAAACTTATATCATATATGAATTAAAATTTATCATCAGTTCATTTCAGTTTGGGCTTTATTATTCAGAGCTACCATGTTTAAATTTGGATTTGGACTTTGATTTGAATTTATCATACTAAAAAACAATTAAAAAATAAAATTTGACAGTATATATCTTACAACTTATATTTTTCTTTCTCTAATAATGATATCTTTTGCTCATTTTTCTCCCCAATGATTTAAATTTTGAATAGTTTCTACTTACTAATACAATTCACTCAAAAAAATACACTTCTTTCTGTCCAAAAACCTTTATTATTTTCAATAACTCAAATCCTTCCTTAATTTCAAAACTTATTTATATAAAATGTATATTTAAAAAATCAATTTTCAAACCCTTTTTTTTAAGAATATATTTTCTTCAATCATATTTATCTAAAATGTTTATTCAAAAAATCAATTTTCAATTTTTTATTTTTTTTAAAGATCTCTTTTGCTAGAAACATAAGAAAATCAGTTGCTCAGTATGGAATTAGCCAAGTATAAAAAATTCATGATTTCCTACTTTCACAAATTTTTAGCCTTTCAAATGCAAATTTATAAAGTTCCTATTTAAAACTTATTTAAACAGTGTTCCATATCAGTCACTTCTTAGAATTAGACCATTTTGACAAATCCTCTCCCTTTTGCTTTTTCAACTTTCTATCCTTTCAAAGCAACAATGAAATTGAAAAATGGTAAGTTTTCCAATTTCACAATTACTGTATGTTTTTCTACCCTTTTACTTTTTTTACCCCTTCACAACATTAATGAAATTGAAAAGGGGAAATTTTCTAATTTTAACTTTCTATCCTTTCAAAGTAACAATGAACTTGAAAAATGGTAAGTTTTCCAATTTCACAATTACTTTATGTTTTTCTACCCTTTTAATTTTTCTTCCCCTTCAGGGCATTAATGAAATTGAAAAGAGGAAATTTTCTAATTTTATTATTATTTTCTATTACTTTTCCTGCACGACTATCTAATTGTGTTTAAGAGATTACATCCCTTACCATCCTGTGTCCTACAATGAACAAATCTGTGTGTAAGTAAACTATGATTAAAGATTCATCTTAACCATGGATTTAAATTTATTTTATAGTACAAAAATTAATGTGTAATTGTTTATTGTTTATATTGTATTTTTGAATGTTTTAGAGATTACATAACATGTTCATTGATCTACTTTATCAGTGCACATTAAACTGATTTTTTTTATCAATATATTTTTAAATATGTAATGACCAGACATTTACGTAAATAAATTGTTATTTACCCTTATAGGTGAATAAAAATAACAGAAATTATTATTTTCTTGAAAAGGATGAAAATAGTATTTGTGCAAATGGTATAATATGAATTTCATGATATATGTGTACACAGTAACTTTATCTGAAAAGTTATTTTACTCTTCTTGCTTAAAGATAAAGGAAAACAGTTGCCAGCATATTAGGGAAACCCTAACTGTTCTCTCTTTCCCATAGAAAAAGGGAAAGAAGAAAAGACCTGGGTTGTTGAATGAACAAACCGGGGAAGAAAAGAAAAGACCCGGGTTGTTGAATGAACAAATGGGGGAAGAAAAGAAAAGGCACTGGAGCAGAAGAAGAGGGTGCTACGTCTGGTGAGGACCAGATAGCACAGGCACATTTTGTGTTGCATATTGCTGAGGCAGTGGCCAGCAAGAGAGCTTGGGGGAGAGACTCAGTTCGGACGACTGGTCTCGTGGCTGGGAGGACATCAAGCATTCTGTCACCTTCTACGTACTGTAGAAGTGCAGAAGATAAAAGACAAGGATATACAGGTAAGTATCTGTAGTTTTTATTAAATCTAGAAGACTAGTTATTACCCTGAGTATTATTGAAGTCAATATGATATTCTTAAGAACCTGATTATAGTTGCTGTGAGTGTGGCTTTTGGCTGTAAATCAGAACCTGAGTATTATTGAAGTCAATACCGGTAATGATTAACGCCTCTGTTATATATCTATAATTATGCATAAAGTACGAGATAGAAACAGAGAATGAAAATCTGAACAGTAGCTTGTACTTTTCCTTCGGACCAGGCAAATAGTGTTAAATGAGGAGACATTAATGATTAGGTGCAAGAACTGAATCGAATAGCCTAACTACCATTACCGAATATGAAAACCAGTATATAGATATTGATATCTACGTTATACAACCGCACCAGAATTAATCATTCCAAACCTAACACAGAATTCCAGGAGCAACAACTTATTCGTATCAACAATTATATAAGTATCGAAGAAGTGAACAAAAACAATGTGCATATACTCAGAATAAGATATCATCACGAAAGGTAGCAGTCAAGAGGATATTATGGTATCCTGCGAATATATTTACTTCCAGGTAAACAGTAATACAAACCCTCGCGAGAATCAATGTCTCGATAAGGGTTACCAGAAACAAGAGTACTGTAATAGACTCACAAAGTGGAAACTATAAATATAATCGCCAGTATTATAACTGTGAAAGTGTCTAGTTGGTCGCATACACAGGGAGATTCCACCTGGTGGTATGGCGCTCGGTATAATGTCAAGGTAGGGAGGGATTGAACCCGAAGATCATACCATCCGCTTAACATTGAAGCAAGAAAACAAATAATGAAGGATTCAACCGAGTATGTAATAGGATAAACATTAACTAATAATGAGAACGATGGTAACCACGAAGATGTGGAATTCATTACTAGGCCGCAAACCGGCTCTATTTTTAACCCATAGACATATATATCAGAATGATGAATAAAAATCTGTTACGCGCTTATAAACATCGACATGCAGCCTCATCTTTACTAGCTCATCACATATATTCAAATCAATTAAAACATATAGGCGGCAAACCCTGGAAGGGCAGGACCGATAGCCAGAACTTCAGAACATTGTATTAAATCAAATAACTTTCAATAGGTAAAATGTATAGACTCGGTGGTTCGTCTGGAATGACACCGTGAGCTAATAGAATATAAATTCATCAAATAGCAACATTAAAATAAGCACAGTGATATTAAAGGACCTGCTCGACAATTTGGGAATAAACCCAGAAAATTTAATACATTTAGCTGTGACCCATAACATTAAATCATGACAGTACTTTACACTGAGAATCAGAATAAATTACATTATGAAATGGGGGTAAACGAGTTAGAGCTCGACCCCATAGGTCCGAGCTCTCGGCGGTTCCAGGTTAAGGCCGTACCGAGCAACGACCTATGAAACCCTCGACACATTTGACGACCTGGGTCTAAACCCCAGGGCGATGATAAATAAAGAACAGAAAGATAAGTCTGTCGAGGTGAAACCAGTACACCATGCTATGGTAAAATCAACCAGACCTTGATAAAGAAAAACACTAATAAGCCGGAACCCAAGATTTAAACAATCCACAGAAATTGCAGTGGTAGAATACTTACCAGGTTAGGGTATCACTGGTCGAACTCCTATCTCCTCTTCGACATCGCGACCCCAATCGGCCTGCTACCCTGCTCCAGTCAATAACAAATGGAGTAGTTAGCTCATTCATGAAAATACCAGGTACAGACAAAAGAAAATGAATTAATACAGTAATGAGTTGAAGGAAATACGTCTCACTTGCTTGCAGATGGTTCAGGGCGAGAGACAGTGAGGGTTTCATCTGAAATCAAGTCGGCTCATCAATACCTTCAAGGATGCGGAGGAGTTGCACCACGAGCGCCTACACAATGACAACCCGGTATGGCAGCGAAGCCGAAGCAAGGGCTACTCTACGGAGCTGAACAACAATGCAAATGACCGAAAAACGAGCAAAGGAAACCCTATATGAGCTCACCGCCAAAACCCCTCAGATCTCCACCGTTCAATTGTTGGAAACGATCTCCGCCGATGATTACTGTGGGAAGTCCGAGGAGAGGTATGGCGGGACTGAACATTAATGCCACCAGCTACCCAGCCAGAGGACCTGTGATGCGAATCGATGGCAGGAACCGAGGAGCCAGGTGTCGCCCTCAGAGCAACCCAACATGCCGTCAATTGGATAATTAAAGATTATATAACACAACCAAGGACAATCAACGTCCTGTTATCCGCCAAGGGGTAGATATATAGGCTTAACACATTAATAACTATATCTGTTATCATAAATAACATTACCGTGATGACAAGATTATGTGATGTGTAGGTATAGTTTAATTTTTTTTTTTAATTGAGTAATATGGAGGTATATGACATATGGTATCAGAGCCCAGATACAGCACTGTGGCCTCTGGGTAAGACAATGATGAATGGAAATTGTGGAAATGGATTGACAAATAATCATTTTCTTTATTACTTGTGAATGTTTTTTTTTTTTTTTTTCTTATACAGGACTAGATTCTGAGAATAACAGACATGAGAAGAGCGGAGAATACATCGCGACGACCTGTAATGGGACAGGGTGTAGCCGGTGCAAAAAATAACCCAGAATTGTGGGTACAACTTGGCGAAGAAGCCAGAATCACAAATCAAGAAATTCTGGAGACTGTGCAGGAGCTGAAGAATGAGATGGCTTGACTACGCGAAGATAACGCCCGATTGACAATGGAACAAGAAAGAATTTTGAAAAGTTTGTCCGACAGACAAAATCAACTACCGGTTAATCCGACTGCGGAATAGCAAAGGATGTCGGAAGAGCAGAATCATCACATACCCCCCGAAGGTTCGGAGGAGCAGGAAGAATGCTCTGACAATGCATTTGAATAGCAAACCTCGAAAAGACATAGGGTAGAACTGCAAGGGGAGTTCCGTAAGATTAAGCCACCGCATTTTGATGGAGAACAAGAGGAAGCCGCTGAAGCATGGTTAATCAATATGAATAAGTATTTTCAGCTTTATGAGTACGATCACAATCTTAAAGCACGACTGGCTATCTTTCAATTACAAGGAAAGGCCACCTTATGGTGGGAGGAAGTGAAGATCGTAAAAGGGGTTACAGAGCAAAACATAACATGGGACAATTTCCAAAAGTTCTTTAAGGAGAGATATCTAACCGAACGCTTTTATGATGAAAAAGCCAGAGAATTCCATGATCTGCGATTGGGGTAGCAGACTATGGATGAATTCATCACCCGTTTTACTTCCCTACTCCGCTACGTACCATATATAAGAGAGGAAAAAGCGAAAGTGCAGCGATTTGTTAGCAGTTTACCCCCGTATATGCGGGAAAGAATTGAATTCGATAATCCAAAATCGATGGATGAAGTAATCCGCAAGGCTAGAATCTGCTATCAGCAAGGTAAACAGAAAGGGGAAATTGCTAGCAAGAAATGGAATGAGAAGAAGAATTTTAAGACAGTTGGAAACAACAAGGGGATTCGCAATAATGGAAATAAGGGAGTTGGAAAAGGAACAAACAGTAGATTTGCAGCCAGAACTATCTCCAAGTTCAGATCTGCAAACTAGTCTAAGGTCAGTGAACAGCAAAACAGATTGGACAATGAGGGTACAGCAAGACCCCCTGTGCAGTGCTGGGGTTGTGGGGGACCTCACTACATAAAAAATTGCCCACAATGGAAGGGGACTGAACAATTATCCCAGATTCATGAAGCATCAACTGTTGGCGAAGTGGGTCGAAGCGTACCCAAAATCAATGCGGCTTTGGAGGATCGACAGGCGGAATATCAGCCAACCATGGTCGAGTTCGAAGGTAAAATTTCAAACCTTACCATATCTATTTTGATTGATCCCGGGGCCATGTTAAGTTATGTGAACCTAAAAGTAGTGGAATGCTGTAATTTACAATCTGTTAAATTTAAAAACCCATGGCTAGTACAATTAGCTACTGGAGCTAAGCGGCGAGTAACAGCCAAGATCAACAACTGCTCATTTACTATAGCAGACCAGTCAATAACAGCTGACCTGAACATACTCCCTCTGGGTTCCTATGACATTCTAATCGGTATGGACTGGTTGGAGAAACACTGGTCATTAGTTGATTGCAAGACCAAAATTATTTACTACAGAGATCAACAAGGAAATAGCAAGGAAATGCAGGGAATCAAGCGACCAGTGCAGGTTCGATCGATAACTGCAAATCAGTTGGTGAAATGTGTATGGAAAGGCTGTCAAGTGTACACCATCCAAGTGGGTTATGCAAACTCCAAGGATAAATCTGCATCTTTGAATAATATCCCTGTAATACAAGAATTTACAGATGTGTTTCCGAAAGAAATCCCAGGACTACCACCACGAAGAAACATAGATTTTACTATAGAGTTGGTAACAGGGGCTGCACCAGTATCGTGAGCACCCTACAGAATGAGTGTACCAGAGTTGACAGAACTAAAAATGCAGTTGCAAGAATTATTAGACGAGAATTACATCCATCCCAGTGTGTCTCCATGGGGGGCGCCAGTGTTATTTGTCAAGAAGAAAGACGGCACCCTCCGGATGTGTATTGATTACAGACAATTGAATAAATTGACTATTAAAAACAAGTATCCTCTTCCCAGGATCGATGAATTGTTCGACCAAGTAAAAGGTGCGACAGTGTTTTCTAAGATCGATTTACGATCAGGTTACCACCAGATCAGAATTAAGGATGAGGACATCGCTAAAACAACTTTTAGAACCAGGTATGGGCACTATGAATTCGTGGTTTTGCTGTTTGGGCTCACCAACGCCCCGGCAACCTTCATGTGTTTAATGAACGGTATTTTCCATCCCTATTTGGATCAGTTCGTGCTGATATTCATTGATGATATCTTAATCTACTCACGCACTATCAAAGAACACCACGAACATCTCCGAATAGTATTGCAGACCCTTCGAGAACATCAGCTGTATGGTAAGTTTAGTAAATGTGACTTTTTCAAAGAAGAAATTCAGTACTTGGGTCACGTAATCACAAAGGATGGAATTGCAGTGGATCCGGAAAAGATAAAAGCTATAATGGAATGGCCGGTTCCAAAGGATGTAGCAGATGTCCGATCTTTCATGGGGCTAGCTGGGTATTATAGGAGGTTCGTGGAAGGTTTCTCTAAGGTAGCATTCCCCATTACTTCTCTGCAGAAGAAAGGAAAATTGTTTCATTGGACCCCAAATTGCCAGAAAGGTTTCGAGCAATTGAAACATCTGCTCACACAGCCCCTATTCTGAGTATAGCAGATCCCAATAAGGATTATGTGGTATGTACAAATGCTAGTAAAGAGGGATTGGGAGGGGTCTTGATGCAAGAAGGCAGGGTGATTGCTTACGAGTCTCGAAAATTAAAAGAATATGAGTAGAAATATTCTGCTTATGATTTAGAATTGGCTGCCGTTATTCATGCCCTGAAGATGTGGAGGCACTATCTCATGGGCCGGAAATTTTTGCTGCATACCGACCATCACAGTTTGACTAATTATTTCAGCCAACCTACCTTAAATGCTAGGCAAGCAAGATGGGTGGACTTCCTAAGTGGCTTTGATTTTGACATAAAGCATTTGCAAGGAAAGGAAAATAAAGTAGGAGACGCCTTGAGCCGGAAAATACACAATTTGTACGAAGTTTCCTTTAGTGGATGGGAAAGTCCCTTCCTGGAAATGATAAAAGAAATTGCCGATCAAGATAATGAATATCAGCAATTGAAATTGCAGATACAGCAATCTGCTAAAGAAGACAGCCAACAAGAATATGAAGTAGATGATGCTGGAAGGATTTACTTCAAGAAAAGATTGTATGTGCCTAATCAAAGCAGAATTAGAAATCAGATTATGGATGAATTTCATATCAGTCATTATGCAGGTCATCCGGGTTATCAAAAGATGATAACAACAATCCGGAAGGAGTATTTCTGGCCTGGAATGAAGAAAAGCATAGTTGAATACCTGGCATGGTGCTTAGAATGTCAACAGATTAAAGCAGAACATCAGCATCCAGCAGGATTGCTACAACCATTGCCAGTTCCAGAATGGAAATGGGAAATCATCTCCATGGACTTTATTATAGGACTACCCAGAACAAAAAGGAATAATGACTCCATTTTTGTGGTAGTGGACAAACTAAGTAAGGCTGCACACTTTATACCGGTGCAATCTACATATAAAGCTGTGCAGATCGCCCACATTTTTATGCAGAATATATTCAAGTTGCATGGACTTCCGAAAACAATAATCTCCGATCGTGATGTGAAATTCACATCAACATTTTGGAAAACACTGTTTGCTGAATTAGGAACTCAACTAAACTTCAGCACAGCCTACCACCCACAGACTGATGGGCAAACAGAACGAGTAAATCAGATGGTGGAGGATATGCTAAGGGCTTATGTCATGCAGCAACCCACAAGGTAGGAAGATTACTTACATCTTGTAGAGTTCGCATACAACAACGGTTACCATACCTCAACCCAAATGAGTCCATTTGAAGTTTTGTACGGTCGGAAATGTCGTACACCCACCAGTTGGGGAGGACCGGAGGACAAATTGAGTCTAGGTCCTGAGATGCTGAAGGAGATGGAAGATATGATAAAGAGGGTACATATTAATTTGAAAGCTCCCCAATATAGACAAAAGAATTTTGTTGATCGAAAGAGAAGGTTTAAGGAATTTCAGGTTGGGGACCACATGTACATTCGAATTCAAGCCAAAAGGAGTACTTTGCAGTGGAGTGGATGCGCTAAATTGGCACCCCGATATTGTGGACCCTTTCAAATTTTAGCAAGGGTCGGACCAATAGCTTACCTACTGGCCCTGCCAAGTCACATCCGAGTCCATAACATGTTTCATGTTTTTGTCCTAAAGAAATATGTGTATGACCCTAAGCACATGATCCAATGGCAGGAGATTCAGGTGGGTGATTGTTATGATAAAATTCAGTCAAGATTTATGTATGAAAAAGGAAGCTAATTCAAAAATTGTGTGTTGCAGGTCGAACCAGAAGGAGAGGTTCTAGTCGAACTGCTGAGCATTCTCGACCGGAGAGAAGTGCAGCTGTAGAAACGAGCTATTACCCAAGTTAAGGTGCAATGGCGACATTTTGGGCCTGACGAGGCCACTTGGGAAGATGAGGAATTGGTGAAAAGGACCTATCCCGACCTGTTCGGATCTGTAAGACACCGAGACGGTGTCCAATCTCAGAGGGAGGAGATGTAATGACCAGACATTTACGTAAATAAATTGTTATTTACCCTTATAGGTGAATAAAAATAACAGAAATTATTATTTTCTTGAAAAAGATGAAAATAGTATTTGTGCAAATGGTATAATATGAATTTCATGATATATGTGTACACAGTAACTTTATGTGAAAAGTTATTTTACTCTTCTTGCTTAAAGATAAAGGAAAACAGTTGCCAGCATATTAGGGGAAACCCTAACTGTTCTCTCTTTCCCATAGAAAAAGGGAAAGAAGAAAAGACCCGGATTGTTGAATGAACAAACGGGGGAAGAAAAGAAAAGGCACTGGAGCAGAAGAAGAGGGTGCTACGTCTGGAAGATAGCACAGGCACATTTTGTGTTGCATATTGCTGAGGCAGTGGTCGGCAAGAGAGCTTGGGGGAGAGACTCAGTTCGGACGACTGGTCTCGTGGCTGGGAGGACATCAAGCATTCTGTCACCTTTTACGTACTGTAGAAGTGCAGAAGATAAAAGACAAGGATATACAGGTAAGTATCTGTAGTTTTTATTAAATCTAGAAGACTAGTTATTACCCTGAGTATTATTGAAGTCAATATGATATTCTTAAGAACCTGATTATAGTTGCTGTGAGTGTGGCTTTTGGCTGTAAATCAGAACCTGAGTATTATTGAAGTCAATACCGGTAATGATTAACGCCTCTGTTATATATCTATAATTATGCATAAAGTACGAGATAGAAACAGAGAATGAAAATCTGAATAGTAGCTTGTACTTTGCCTTCGGACCAGGAAAATAGTGTTAAATGAGGAGACATTAATGATTAGGTGCAAGAACTGAATTGAATAGCCTAACTACCATTATCGAATATGAAAACCAGTATATATATATTGATATCTACGTTATACAACCGCACCAGAATTAATCATTCCAAACCTAACACAGAATTCCAGGAGCAACAACTTATTCGTATCAACAATTATATAAGTATCGAAGAAGTGAACAAAAACAATGTCCATATACTCAGAATAAGATATCATCACGAAAGGTAGCAGTCAAGAGGATATTATGGTATCCTGCGAATATATTTACTTCCAGGTAAACAACAATACAAACCCTCGCGAGAATCAATGTCTCGATAAGGGTTACCAGAAACAAGAGTACTGTAATAGACTCACAAAGTGGAAACTATAAATATAATCGCCAGTATTATAACTGTAAAAGTGTCTAGTTGGTCGCATACACAGGGAGATTCCACCTGGTGGTATGGCGCCCGGTATAATGTCAAGGTAGGGAGGGATTGAACCCGAAGATCACACCATCCGCTTAACATTGAAGCAAGAAAACAAATAATGAAGGATTCAACCGAGTATGTAACAAGATAAACATTAACTAATAATGAGAACGATGGTAACCACGAAGATGTGGAATTCATTACCAGGCCGCAAACCGGCTCTATTTTTAACCCATAGACATATATATCAGAATGATGAATAAAAATCTGTTACATGCTTATAAACATCGACATGCAGCCTCATCTTTACCAGCTCATCACATATATTGAAATCAATTAAAACATATAGGCGGCAAACCCTGGAAGGGCAGGACCGATGGCCAGAACTTTAGAACAATGTATTAAATAAAATAACTTTCAATAGGTAAAATGTATAGACTCGGTGGTTCGTCTGGAATGACACCGTGAGCTAATAGAATATAAATTCATCAAATAGCAACAGTAAAATAAGCACAGTGATATTAAAGGACCTGCTCGACAATTTGGGAATAAACCCAGAAAATTTAATACATTTAGCTGCGACCCATTACATTAAATCATGACAGTACTTTACACTGAGAATCAGAATAAATTACATTATGAAATGGGGGTAAACGAGTTAGAGCTCGACCCCATAGGTCCGAGCTCTCGGCGGTTCCAGGTTAAGGCCATAACCGAGCAACGACCTATGAAACCCTCAACACATTTGACAACCTGGGTCTAAACCCCAGGGCGATGATAAATAAAGAACAGAAAGATAAGTCTGTCGAGGTGAAACCAGTACGCCATGCTATGGTAAAATCGACCAAACCCTGATAAAGAAAAACACTAATAAGCCGGAACCCAAGATTTAAAGAATCCACAAAAATTGCAGTGGTAGAATACTTACCAGGTTAGGGTATCGCTGGTCGAACTCCTATCTCCTCTTTGACAACGCAACCCCAATCGGCCTGCTACCCTGCTCCAGTCAATAACAAATGGAGTAGTTAGCTCATTCATGAAAATACCAGGTACAAACAAAAGAAAATGAATTAGTACAGTAATGAGTTGAAGGAAATACGTCTCACCTGCTTACAGATGGTTCAGGGCGAGAGACAGTGAGGTTTTCATCTGAAATCAAGTCGGCTCATGAATACCTTCAAGGATGCGGAGGAGTTGCACCAGGAGCGCCTACACAATGACAACCCGGTATGGCAGCGAAGCCGAAGCAAGGGCTACTCTGCGGAGCTGAACAACAATGCAAATGACCGAAAAACGAGCAAAGGAAACCCTATATGAGCTCACCGCCAAAACCCCTCAGATCTCCACCGTTCAATTGTTGGAAACGATCTCCGCCGATGATTACTGTGGGAAGTCCGAGGAGAGGTATGGCGGGACTGAACATTAATGCCGCCAGCTACCCAGCCAGAGGACCTGTGATGCGAATCGATGGCGGGAACCGAGGAGTCAGGTGTCGCCCTCAGAGCAACCCAACATGCCGTCAATTGGATAATTAAAGATTATTTAACACAACCAAGGACAATCAACGTCCTGTTATCCGCCAAGGGGTAGATATATAGGCTTAACACATTAATAACTATATCTGTTATCATAAATAACATTACCGTGATGACAAGATTATGTGATGTGTAGGTATAGTTTAAAATTTTTTTTAATTGAGTAATATGGAGGTATATGACAAAATATATGTCAATATTAATTTATACGAAATATTTTATCCATAAATTACATTGGATATTTTATTTTATACTAAATTAAAATATTTTATTTTAACATGTTTTTTCTATTTATATAGATATATATGAAGTTGATATCACATGTTAAAAATCATACTCACATAATTTGTTTACTTCTGATTACTTTACATGAAATTATATTAGATCATATTTATGTATTGGAAGTATGGCTTCCATGTGCTATTGTGAGTTGTCATTGAGAGTTCTCAAGTTTTAATCTAAAAGTTGTTTTTTCCTATGTATGAATTGTAGTCATGATCTAGAAGTCTGGAAGAGAGATATTTATATCCTATATATGTGTAACTATTGTGATTAATAAATATATCAAATTTTATTTGTTGTGTTTAATCACTTTCTTGGATCTCTCTCTATTTTCTAACATGGTCTCAAAGTTGGTTCAATCGTGACTCTATCACAAGAGGGGTTGAGATCATGCAATTTTAGCCATGATACTCATGTGTACATAGATTAGTTTAATAGAGTGTTTGATAGATTAGTGCATTAGAGTGTTTGATCTATTGTTTGTATGAATATTTGATTTGTGTGTGGATTGTGGATAGTTGCATGCAAAGTAGAATTGTGAGGATCCAATGTTTCTCTTTTTATGTGAAATTCCATTGTGGAAAAAACTTTGTAAAAGAAGAGGAGATCTACTTTTGAAGAAGTTGGATCAACATAGATTTGGTTTGATCTAGTATGTATCTACAATTGAGAGCAATGTCTACATGTTTGAAATGGTAGTTGTCAAGATTATCATATTGTGCAATATGCGTTATAACATGATTAGTTTTGATCAAACTATATGATCAAACAATTTCAAATTTATGTATTAAATCAGGGGCAACACATTTAAATGCACCCTACCTAGTTTATTTGAATAAATTAGGGAAAAGAGATAACATGTTTAATAAACCTTGCAAATGTAACTTATCCTAAAGTTTTAATATTCATTAATGAAGTGCTCTGCCAAGGATCCGATGGGGACAATGAGCACTAATCCCCGAGCACGTCCTCACCATAGATTTCAATGCTGCCCAAATCCGATGACCACCTAACTATTTCGGACCCCCACAATGTAATTATGTTTAACATTGACGGGAGGGTGTGAAAAAGTAGTTTCCCACTGCTACGTGTCCTTTCGCCGAGATTTCAGACCCCCCTCCACCAATACAAGAAACAACTCTCTCTCCCTCCAAAAACGGCATCCATTTCCCACGTAAACCACCCATCTTGATTACGTCATCTTTCATAGCATTTCCCTGCCAATCCACCACTACCATGTATCTCCTCCTGCCTGATCCCATTCCTGCTTACTATTCCATTACCACGGATTCCTTCCATGTCCACACATCAAATATTTCTTCCAACCATGTGCCTCCACATCATCTTCTACCTCCACGTCATATGTCGGTCTCATGGTCAGCTAAAACTATGCTTTCCCCTTATATAGCACAGTAATGTGTAAAAAACTATGCTTACAAACAATGAGAACATATTTTTAGAAACTGAAAGAGCTTTTTGTTGCCAACATCCTCTTATACAAAACGTCTCTCATTTTTGTAACAACTATTATGATTTGGGAAATGATTACAATTGTTTAAAGACGTATTTTCCAGAAATTTCCTGTTTCATTCATCGTTTTACAGAGAAGATTGTGGATAAGCAGAAATGAATTGTGGTAAAATGGAGGAGCTTTTTGTTCCTCAGATTCTAATCTACCAAAATATCTCTCTATTTTGTAACATAGGTTATGTTGTGGGAGATTTTAATGAACCTTTACAGGCATGTTTTCTCGAATTTTCTTGTTTTTAGTCATTGCTTTAAAATTCCATTTCTAAGCAGGTGGAAATGAATTTTCAAAAGCTGAAAGAGGTTTTTTTTTTCCAACATCATCGTTTACAAGAACCTGTCTTAGTTTTCTAACAGATATTATGTGTGGGAGAAACAAAGGTATTATAGGACACTATTTTTTAGAATTTCGGGAGGAAAAAGCTCAAAAACAGCTAGTGACTTGGAGGCCACCTCATCAAATATGAGTTGCAACCAAATTTGAATTTATCTTCTTTATCAAAAAAAATCCTAAAGGATAGTACCAGAACTCTTCAAATAGTTTTAGTTACCTTTATTTGTGTTCTATTTTTGTAATACAGTTTTTAGATATTTGTAATAATTGTTGATATTTTTATCAAGATATTTTGTGAGGAAATTGTATAAATACTTCATCAACTAAAGTAATATGGGTTGGATTTTGATGCCAAGGTTCTCAAACTATGTAATAGCTTCTCTTGTAGAATTATAATGAAAGCCTTCTAGCTCCAATTATGACAGAATTTTGTGTTTCTCGTATGTCTTTCTAGTGTTGTCATAACTTGTTTCTACATATGTTCAATGCAATTGTAGGAATGTCTCGGTAAGGTACATTAAGTCTTAATCTTTGTGAAATTCCCTCCAAAATCATAACCTTTAGAAAGAGATTAGCTTATTAGACTATCTATCTGAAATAGCTCCTCTTGGAATCATTTTCACTTTTTCGTTTTGTTTCCTTTGAATGTGTGTTTTTTGAGCTGTAGAAATGTTCTACACACATCTAAATTTTCCTAGTTATTAAGTAGTCAATCTCACTGCTCAAATATTCGGAATCTCCTGACATTCTTCTACCATAATTCTTGGAAAAGCTAAGTCATTATGTCAGGCTTGAAGCTAACACTTTCAGAAGGGACCCTATGAGAGAGGCCTTTAATCACGATTAGGGATTATCATTGATCTCCAGCCATCCCCAATTAAAACCATAAATCTGGCCATTATGCTTCAAGGGTTGTTGTTCAATGATAGGTGAATAGCGTTAAACAAAGCCTTGTAAAAACTGAGGGAGCACCCTCTGGTTCAAGGGCCAGCTTGAACCTAAAGGTTGGTTGAGTTGGTTTCCTGACGTAGTTTTTGCAGCCAATTTCTACCTATGGGAAACATGTACAAAATTTTGTGTCGTTGCTAGGGAGCGAAGTAACAAAGATATCTTTCTCCATGTAACGATAAAGATTAGATCTATTTCTTGTTGGTGAAAAAGGAGTAATATTTAGTATTGGTTGCATTTATTTCACCTGGCGACTCCACTTTTTCATACGGTGATTCCACTGGGTAACCGATCCCATTGTTTCAAAAATTCAGTTGCCTTTACTACTATGCAAGGTTCATTAATACTTGCAATTAGCAGTATATGTCTCTCCCTCTTAGCCATGGTAAGAAGTCTAAATTTCTACAAAGGATACAACTTTCAAAGTACACTTGTGAGTATAATTTTCCCATGGGATTTCATGTTCATATTTTATATATTCTTCAGAATTTTTACTGTTGGAAATGTGCTTTGTTAATAAATCCACTCTGCAGTTGGTTACAATAGAAAGCAAATTACACCTAACAATGTAAATTTTTTCAGTTCAGTTAGATAGAGGTGTGGGGATTGAATAGATATTCTGAGTTTCAGTATGTAGTAGATCAGCATGTTCATTGTTTATGAGTGGTATCATTTGAAGATTATATGATAGATCAACCTATATTTCCAATCTCTAGAAATTTTCATTTTTCATATTTATGTATGAAAGAGTATCCGAACTAGTGCAGGCATATGGTTTTATTTTACAGTTGTCAGTTGCAGTGTGCAGTAGTAGAGTATTCAAATGATAGCACCGATCCATGAGGATTGGTTATATTTCTACATAAGATGGAAGATCAATGGTTGATGGTTTTATGGTATGACTCCATGCCCAACACTAAAGGCAACTGGTCTACTAGTTCTTTTCATCTCACAAAAGTAAGCAGTCCCAATTAGAGCTAATGTTGTAACATGATAATTTTTTATCAAACTGTATGATCAAACAATTTTAAATATGTATTGAATCAGGGTCAGCACATCTAAATGCACCCTACCTAGTTTATTTGAATAAATTGGGGAAAATAGGCAACCTGTTTAATAAACCTTAGAAATGCAACTTATCTTAAAGTTTTAACATTCATTACTAAAGTTCTCCACCGAAGATGTGATGGGGACTAGTAGCACTAATCCATGGGAACATCCTTACCATAGATTTCAACTTTGCCCAAATCTGACAGCCACTTAACTATTTCAGATCCCCCGATGTGATTATGTTTAACGTCGAGGGCAGAGTCCAAAAAAGCAGTTTTGCGCTGCTACATGTCCTTTTGTCAACATTTCAGACCACCCTTCACCAATACAAGAAACCACTCTCCCACCCCTGCAAAAAGAGTATCTTCTCCCCGTGTAAACCACCTATATTGATTACGTCAGCTTTCATAGCATTTCCCCACCAATCCACCACTGCCATCTATCTCCTACTGCCTGATCCCGCTCTCGCTTACCATTCCATTCCCATGCCTTCATTCCACATCCACACATCAACTATTTCTTCCAACCATGTGCCTCCACATCATCTCCTACCTCCATGTCATATGTCAGTCTCATGGTCAGCTAAAACTGTGTTTTCTCGCTATACATCATAGTAATGTCAAACACTACTTACAAACAATGAGAACGTATTTTCAGAAACTGAAAGAGGTTTTTTTTGTCAACATACTCTTGTACAAAACCTCTCTCATTTTTCTAATAGCTGCTTTGATTTGGGAGACGCTTATGATTCTTTAAGGGCATATTTTCCAGAAATTTCCTGTTTCAGTCACCGTTTTACAGAGAAGATTGTGGATAATAATAAATGAATTGTGGTAAACTAGAGGAGGTTTTTGTTCCCTAGATTTTAATCTACCAAATTCTCTCTCATTTTTGTAACAGATATTATGGTTTCAGAGATTCGAATGAATCTTTGTAGGCATGTTTTCCTAAATTTTCCTATTTTTAGCCACTATTTTCAAATGGATTTTTTGAGAAGGTGGAAATGAATTTTCAAAAGAGGAAAGAGGTTTTGGTTTCCAACATTATTATTTACAAAAACCTCTCTTAGGTTTCTAACAACTATTATGGGTTTGGAGAAACAAAGGTATTGCAGCACAATATTTTTCAGAATTTCGGGAGGAAAAAGCACAAAAATAGTTAGTGACTTGGAGGCCACCTCATCAAATATGAGTTGCAATCAAATTTGAATTTTTCTTCTTTATCAACAAAAATCCTCAAGGATAGTACCAGAACTCTTCAAATAGTTTTAGTTACCATTATTTGTGTTCTGTATTTGTAATACAATTTTCAAATATTTGTCATAGCTCCTAATATTTCTATCAATATATTTTGTGAGGAAATTGTATAAATACTTCATCAATTGAAGTAATATGGGTTGGATTTTGATGCCAAGGCTCTTAAACTATGTAATAGCTTCTCATATGTCTTTATAGTGTTTTCATAACTTGTTTCTACATATGTTCAAAGCAATTGTAGGAAGTTTTGGGTAAGGAAGATTAAGTATTAATCTTTCTGAAATTCCCTTCAAAATCATAACCTTTAGAAAGAGATTAGCTTATTATATTATCTATCTAAAATAGCTCCTCTTGGAATCAGTTTCACTTTGGCCGTCTGTTACCTTTGAATATGTTTTCGTTGGGTTGTAGAAATCCTCTATACGCTTCTAAATTTCCCTAGTTGTTAAGTAGTCAATCTGACTGCTCAATTATTAGAAATCCCCTTACATTTTTTCTACCATAATTCTTGAAAAATCTAAGTCAATGTGTCAAGCTAGAAGCTAACACTTTCAGAAGGGACCCTATGAGAGAGGCATTTAATCATGATTAGGGAATATCATTGATTGCCAACCATCTTCCGTAAAAACCATAAATCTGGCCATTGTGCCTCAAAGGTTGTTGTTCAGTGATAGGCGAGCAAGATTAAACAAAGCCTCGTAGCAAATGAGGGAGCCCCCTCTGGCTCAAGGGCCATCTTAAGCCTAAAGGCTGCTTGAGTTGGTTTCCTAGCGTAGTTTTTGCGGCCAAGGATTGCTTACAGGAAACATGTACAAAAAGATGTACAGTTGTGGCATCTAGGTTGAATGTTAGCATTTCTCATTCTAGATCTTAACTAATAAAATCTTATGGTATTGTTGGTCCATATATCAAGATCCAAACACTGCAAATCTTATGGAAAATACAGATATGTAAAGTTATTATTATTATATTTGATTTGATCTGCACAGATCAATAAAGAACAGTCATTGATTTCATATTTGTACATTTTGGTGGTTTGTGATTGTGTTTTCATCGATTATAAAAGGGGTTGGTGGTTTTTAAACTAGAAGCTCTGATGTCTGAAACATCACTTATTGTTTCTTTTTATTGGTTATAAAAAGGCTTGGTGATTTTTGAACTGGAAGCCCCAGTATCTAAAATTTTTGTGTGTTTTTCTTGGTTATAACAAAGGCTGGTGGTTCTTAAACTGGAAGCCCAGGTGTCTGAAACAACAATCATTGTGTGTCACTAAGGTCAAGTTGCTTGATCAATTTTTGAACACATTGAATATCTAGACTGCATTATAGAAATTGACAAATAGTTGAAAGTGAAACATCCAACATATGGTGGTTGGTCCATAGAATGGTTCATTAGTTGAAGACTCTTATTGCAGAAGCCCAGATGAGCCAAGGTGCCTATATTGAGGAGAATATGGCGCTTGAATGGTAATTGGTCATCGTCCACTTCCTGAATGTGTGTCCAGTCATGCATGCATAAATTTATTACCACTAGAAGACCTTTTCTAGATCCACTTCTACATAAATTTGAGCAGAAGAAAATAGTCCTTCCCTAGGTTCAACAAAGTGAATATATTTTCCACAAGAGTTGCTAGTGAGCCTCAAGATGGCATCATTTTAGCAATGAAAAGGTAGATATGGTAGATTAACCCAAATTAGGGTTGTCATAGGGATATCATAGTATAGTTCGAAGTTAGGGTTCCATATGTCCAAATACATGACTTGAGGTCCCATAAAGTATGGGTTGATTCTAAAAATAAGGTCCCTCTATTCGTCGAACTCAAAATGAAAGGTGAAGTAACACTTTCCAACAAAGGAGGAAACCACTTCCCCTTTAATTTTTGCTTTCCAATTTGTCTGGATACATGATCTAATTGATCTCAGTGAAGAGCACAAGCGAGTAAATTGGCCAATCAAGCCCCAATTAGGAAGTTGAAGGGCCTTTCATTAGGCTTGAGGGGTTGGAATCATCTTTAGGGATATCATCAAGCTTCTTAACAAATTTGGAGGAAGAAGCTTTTGGAATTTGGGTCCATTAGATACTAGGTTATTGAAGGTTAAAACCTTCAGGGTTAACTCGGAATCCTAGGCTAAACTGGCCATGATGGGCTGCCACACCAGAAGAAAAAAATCAATGAACTCAAAATCTTAGAATGCTTACATTTGCCAAAAAGAGATATCGCTAAACAGAGGGAAGGAGGATTGTAATTATAATAAGCCGACGACACGAAGATTTGTGACTTGCTTCATTGGAGGATTCAAGCCAATCTGAACTCCTGCTTAGAATTGGATGTGTCACACATCACAAGGCTATGGAGCCTAGGGTTTCTGCAGAAACATTATTTGTCTGAACAAACCCCACATCATGATATAATTCTCATACTAGAATATGACTCAATTTAAGTATTATGCATTATTACCATATCTTTTTCAAAAAATTGGTCATACAATTTTTGACCAAATCTTTCTTTTTTATTCTTTAAAACTTGTCATTCCAAGAAACCTCTAACAAATTTGGAAAAAAAAGAAAGTATTAACTAATGTTAAAATATAAGAAAGAAATTTCACTGAAAAAATTAAAATAAGAAAGAAGTTTCAGTGAAAAATTTTATAACATAAAGGTGACAAGAAAGTCATTTGGCACAAAAATACAGTGTTATAAAATTAAATATTATTAATAACACATATCCTAATAAGTTAATAGTTGCCATAAAAGAAATTATTATAATAAAATCTTACATTGGTTAAAAAAATAAATCTTTGAAAGTTCATTTTAAGAAGTACATAGTTGACCTAACCCATATTAACAACATTATATGGTTACTCCAAACCACTCTTCAAAATCCTAATATCTTACTTTCAAATTGAAAATTTTTGTAATTGAAAATTTCAATTATAAGAATAGTTACAAAAACACATTTTTCAATGCTAATCATTCATTTTCTTGATAATTAGGATATGGTTAAATCTAGCTATTATACATTTTGAACTTCTATTTTTTCTAAAACCTAATCTTACAATTTTTAACTAAATTTTAATTTTTGGTAATTTAAAATCTATTAAAATATGGTTTATTTTTTTAGATGAAAATATGATTCAATTTAACCATTATACATTTTGATTTTTTTTTTCTCAAAATTATATCATACAATTTTTCACCCCATCTAATTTTTTTTTTTGTTTTTTCCAGCAAATTTTTGACCAAAATCATTTGATGAAATCTTAAATTTTTGTTAATATATGAAGCACTTGATTTTACAAATTTCAGAAATCAAATTTGTGATTCTCATTTAAACAATCTAACTCTCAAGCACTTGATTTTACAGATTTTAGAAATCAAATTTGTGATTCTCATTTAAACCATTTAACTCTGAGTACTGATGCGCCTAAGAAGACGGAAGATTTTATCCTATTCGACAAATGGATCCGTAAGTCAGATTTCAGAACTCACATTTGTAATTCTCATTTAAACCATCTGGCTCTGAATACTGATGCCCCTAAAAGCACGAGGGATTTCAACCTATTCCTCTTATGGATTGGTAAGTCTCAAGGGACAAAATAGAGATGAATAAGCCACAGGTAGTTCACACAGAGGACATGCTTTTATAGTCAACCGCTTCAACTACTTCCCTCACGGGAAAGAACCAGACAGTGTGTTGCAACCATTTTATGTGACTTCATTTGTTGAACTCATGATAGAATCTGCCTGAAATGTAATGAGAGTCACCTAACTCTCCCCTCAATTCTTATAAATTCAGCTCTCACCTCCACCATGTCATCACATAGGGCATACAACACCGTCTTACTGCTGAGGATTTTGAGTTCCCTCGGCGAGTGCTGGAATTGTGAATCGGAGCATTTTGTCATTACTTCGAAAGGGGTAAAATCAATCCATTTTGACCACAGATCTGCAGATTTCCAGTACTTGGCGTCTCATTGTTGCAATTTTTTTTTAGGCAATATTTTGTGTTTTTAAGCCATTTTTGGTGTCTCATTGTTGCAGTCATGGTCATAATGGGCTATTGGGTGGTAACTATTAGTTGAATGGAGAAAATGATAGGAAATAATTACACACATTCAGTTATATATGGATCAAGAAAACAACATAACTAAATGGAAACTAACACAGAAAAGATACACAAGATTTAAGTTGTAAAACTTCGACAGGGTGTCAAGGAAACCTCCACGGGGCAAGGGATTGGAATCTCTATTAATTCAACAATGATTCTCCACACACGATTACATTTCTCGGGAATTCACTAATTTTATACCAGCCGTGTCTGTTACATAACTACTAGTTAGTTACATTTTACCCAAAATTACATAATTCGATGTCAAACAACACTAACTGCATATTGCAGATAAGCACATTAATGTTGGAATTTAATTCCAATTATAACATAAACAACTGGACACAAATCTGATATTCCAGGCTGTTCGATGGCGCAAAGTCACTCTTGATATTTTACACATTAATGTGCATTAAATTCACAGAATTTAATTCCCCTACAACTGCCGACTTGTTTTCACTGAGAAAGGCATCACCGCTTCTGCATTCAATACGCAGATAAGCGTTACAAGATATTTTGGTTATTTTATTGTTTAAACTCAGATAATTTTTTTCTATAAATGTAATGAATAGCAGTTCTGTTAAGAGGTTAGAAGACTGATAGATAATTTTTCCTGTAACGCACAACAGTGTTGAACCTGTAATTTTCTGAGATAGTGAAAATTGGTTTCTGGAACTGAAGTGTTCCTGTTGTTATCCCTCAGTGTTGCTGAGTATTGTTCTGTTTTTCAGTTCTATTTTGAATTATCAGAAATTACAACTGCGTTGCTGCAACACCAAATCTACGTCGCTGCAACACCAAACTATGTTGCTGCAACACCGTTTCCAGTAAGCAATTTTCAGTTTACTGTGTTAAAAATAGAGTGTTATTTAGTGTTGCTGCAACACCAAACTGTGTTGCTGCAACACCATTTCCAGAAAACGATTTTTTCAGTTTTCTGTGCAGAAACAGAGTAAAAAATAGAGATTTTTTTACTGTCTGTTATGAAATTTTTCTTAAACTTTCAACATGGTATCAGAGCTGGTCTAGGCACTCAGTGAGTCAAAAACAAAGTTTGTTTTTCACTGTAGGCGTTGTAAGAAGCTTATTGAGCAGATTTTTTCCAGCAGAGAAAGTTTTTGCTTGTTTTTAATTACACAGACAATATCTCTTCTTTATCTATACAGAGTTAAGATGGCAGATGCTGGAACAGGTTTGACAAATTCCCAACTGCCACAGTTTAATGGGAAAAATCACAGTTATTGGTCCATAACAATGAAAGCATTGTTTGCTCCTCAAGGAATATGGGAGCTGGTTGAAACTGGCTATGCTGAACCTGCAAATGTAACAGCATTGGCTGCTTTGACAGTAGCAGAAAGAGACCAGTTGAAGAGCGACAGGAAGAAGGATGCCAAAGCCCTCTTTTTCCTCTTCCAATCAGTACATGAAAGTGTTTTTCCACGGATTGCAGCAGTAACAAAATTCAAAGACGCATGGGATATTCTCAAAACTGCCTATCAAGGCATGGAGAAGGTGAAGACTGCAAAGTTGCAGATGTTGAGGAGAGACTTTGAAACACTTAGCATGAAGGAATCTGATACAATAGATTCATTCTTCACTCA
>APFE031022318.1:144448-160632 GCA_000404065.3 Pinus taeda
TATGTAATTATTTTTTATAATAAAACAAATTTGGTTTTTCCTTTATAAGGAAAAAAAAAATTGTACTCTTTCCCATAAATTCTGTGAAACCTGTAATAACCCCCCTCTAATAACTTTTTTACTCCTCTATCTTCGTCTTGATTTTTTTTTGTCTTCTATCGTCCTCTTGCTCATGCTCATATAAGACTAAATAACTGTTACTCTTTTCAATCCTTCAAAGCCTCTGATAACCAACTTCTTCTCTTTCATAGAAGAAATAATATTTTACCTCTTTTCCATAGAGTCTACAAAGCCTCTGGTAATTAACAGTATTCTATTTTATTCAGGAGCTTTTCGATAGATTCTACAAAGCCTCTAGTAAATAGAAATATTCTCTTTCACTCAGGTTTGCTGCAGTTTACTCTCATTTATTCAGGTTTGCTGCAATCATGCTTCCATAATGGTGCTGACATGACGATTTCTATTCAGGATCTGCCACTGGAAATGCGCGCTGATGCAGTCAGCAGTATGGTATATGAAGCGAGCGCAAGGCTAAGAGACCCTGTGTATGGGTGCGCGGGAACAATCTGCCAGCTGCAGGAACATGTCTCTAAGCTGCAGTTAAAGAAGCCGATCTTGCAGGCGGAGCATCTTCACATGAATTTGCATCAGTCGAATATCACTGCTTACATTAGAGAAACCCTGCATAGTGTTGAGTGTGGAGATCAATCCATATCGGAGCCGTTTTCTCACACTCTGAACACTTTTCATTTGATGAACTTCCCAATGGGTACCACCTTTCAGATGCTCGTGATAAAGATGATCAATCCCTACCGGAGCTGTGGGATCCGTCATGGCTCTAGTCGACGTATCCTGTGTATATTTCGACTGTGAAGTCCATGGAATTATTCGGGGGCTCGATATTTTTTTCTTTCTTGTCATATTATATCACGTTTCTGCCCACAAATATAACATAACACCAGGAGAAAGTGGAGAAATTTTGGATAGGATTAATTCATGTTATATTCAAAGGATAACACTCGTGACTCGAACACAGTGGAGAATCAAACCAGTGACACTTTGGATAAGATTAAATCATGTTATATTCAAAGGATAACACTCGAACAAAGTGGAGAATCAAACCAGTGACACTTGATCACGCTTATCGAAAACCCTTAGATTACAATGGCGAGTTTAATTAAACCCTAATGTAATTTTTTTAAAGCGAAGTGAACCAGTAACACCCGATCACGTCTATATCCGAGACGAGTAGACATAACGCTCATGTGAGTTCCAACGGACATAAATTACTTTCCCAATATCAACTCACACTAGCTAATTTCACTCACACGCTTCAATATAAAACTTGCTACATACTTCTCTAATATCAAGTCATAAACTTGACAAGAGAAATCGTTACATACTATTCCAATATCAGCTTTGGTGTGCCGGTGAGTAATACAAGGACGAGACCTTTTATAGATTTTTGAAGAATGTGAGAGTGGATTTTGACTCACTTATATGTACACATGTCATGACACTATTTGATAATATCTTTCTAGGTGTAACCACATAATAGAGCCCTACATTCAGGTGATCTTTTGACTCTATATTAGCTCCTCAAAAAAATTGAACCTTGTCCATTGGTGAAAATTGTAGCTTCAGTATTAGATCTAACTCCTTTGGGATTTTCTTCATTAATAATATATATATATATATATAATATATATTTTCAAGAGATGATTAAGAATGAGATTCATTAAAAAAAACTGTGGCATAAACGATTTTGCTATTATTAGGAACTGATTACAAAATAGAGTAATAGACAAATTATGTCAAGATATTGGTGAGAAAACTAAATTTTATTAACTTAAAATCAGTGCAACTATTACATCCATATTTTTTCCGGAGAAAAGAAATCAAACTTTTTTAGTTCTAGGGCTAGAGTAAGGTTACTAGTACAAGGTCAGCCCACAAGTATAATTTCACCTAACTACCCCTAAGAAATCAACCTCTCTCTTAGCTCTAGGGCTAGAGTGTGGTTTATAGTACAATGTCAACCTACGAGTATAATTCCACTTAATTACCGAATTACCCTTCACAACCCCAATTGACACTACTATTGACTCCATATACTTTCAAAAAAAAATAAAATCTATATATACAAAATATTTATTTAATCAATTTAGATTAATTTTTTTCTATCTAACAATAAAAATAAAGATGCACACTTTGTAAATAAACATAAGAGCAATCAAGAGACTTTTAAGAAACCACTCTAACTAAACTCTGATATTTAACATAAAATTATAATAATTTATATAATTATTTTAAATTTACCAATTTAAAAAATATATTTATAAGATATTTTAAAACATCTTAATTTTTTAAATATATTATATATTCAACATCATTAAAATTAAAAAAAAATTAAATATAAACCTTTATTATTTTTACATGTACACATATTTAAAAAACTTCTTATTTGTAAAATAATAAATATTTTTACTGAAATTTATATATTTTGATGTTATTGTTGATCCTAGAAGGTTATTTTACAGCCAATATAATATATAATATTGTTTGCCGAAATAAAAATAAATAAAATAAAGATAACGTTCATAAAAAGATCAGCACATAAAACGTGGAATGTTTGAGCATTCTTATGTTTGGATCATGCTGATAAGTGGAATGTTTATCTGTTTATTCCGCCTGTATATGGTCCGTGTCCGTTTTTTTGCCTGGAGCAGTGCAAGAACGTGGAGTCCTTTTTAAATGTCTCACGTTTCTTTGTCTATTTCGCTGTCTTGTGGTCCGAATCCGGTCTTGCCTGTAGCAGAGCAAGTATGTTGGAGCCTTTTCATGTTTCAATGTATGTATGTCTGGTTTTATGCTTCAATGTATGTATGTCTGGTTTTATGCTGTCTCGGTGTTTTTTATCAGGCCTTGGGCACTCGTCTTCCATCTTGGCTGGGCTTCTCATGAAAAAGTCCTTATGTAATCGCTTTTTCTGAAGCTGCCTATATATTTTCCTGAATATAAACATTAAGTTTTTTCTTCTGAAAAAAAAGATCAGCACATAAAAAAAATATTAAATCTCTCTGAATTTATGTTAGATGCTTATCTAACATAATATTGATTTACTTTGAAAACGTAACAATGAATATTTCCTTTTATAAATAAACGAATGCACCAATTTTTCTGTTTCCCAAATTCCATAGAGTGATATAAATTTTTCGTTTACGTTATTCGTGCAACCTGCGAACCTTTGATACAAATTCCAACATGCAGACATTCTCTGAAGTCAAAATTCTGAGTTGGATTAAGAAGTGAGAAGCCCTATGCCAGAAATTCGTCTCCCTTTCTGTCTCTTTCATCCTTGGACGACTTGCTCTGCCTCGCCATGTTGTACAGCCATCTTGGTCAACTGACGTGAAGTCATTTTCTGTTATAATGACTTGCAATAAAGGAAATTTCTTGTTAATGGGTATTTAGACCATACACTGTTGTGGACTAATCATCTCCAGCAACCTTAAAACTTTAATATCTTAGAGAGAAGATTTTACGTTTTTGTTTTGTTTTTTTCGGGGAATCTTGCGATAGAAGATTGTGGTTTTGGTTGTTAAAAATAAGTTTTGAATAGTATAAATAAATTTAACATTTTCATATCTCAAATAGCAAAATAATTTTAATAAATATTTATTAAATTTTGAATATGTTTAATGGGAAAATATATATAAAAAATTTCGCAATATAAAATAATTAAACTACAACCAATTTTTGGAGTTGTCTATAATGCGATTTTTTGGAGATTGCGGAGACGGAATCCGGCGGAAGAAATGAGGTTAAATCTTGATTTTTAGGAGTTAAAATGGTTTTTTAATTGCATATTTGGATGCAGCACCCTGGAAAACCCCTGGGAGCCATTGATTATGCAGAAAATAGCTATCAAACTTGGGATTCCAATGAATTGCTGCCGGATTTTAACCAGAAAAATCCACCGGAAAAAAGTCGTGTTATAGACTACTGCCCAATTTTTTAGCTACAGTGTAACAAGTTTTCATCTTTTGAGGAATTGGGAAGTGTTTCTTTCGGTATATGTCTTGTTATAATTACTCATTGTTTTTAATGGCTGAATGCAAGTTTACTTATAACGAGCACAGTTATCGATTAAGTGGTTGATGAATTCAGGTAGACAATCACACTGTCACGATCGATCTCATTTGATTGCTAGAGCAACCATGATCGCACTTCTAACGCATTGTAATGACCAAATATTTTACGTAAATAAATTACTTATTTACCCTGTGGTTAAAGATAAAACAGAAATTACCATTTTCTGAATTGATGGAAATATTATGTGTTTAAAATTAAATAATATGAATTGCATAATTATGTGTGCATGATAATTTCATGTGAAAAGTTATTTCTCTCTTTATGCATGAGAATGAAAGGAAAAACAGTTGCCAGTACACTAGGGAAAAACCCTAATTGTTTTCTCTTCTCCTTAGAAAAGGGGAAGGAGAAAAGACCTGTGTTTTTTTTGGGAACAAACAGGAAAAAAGGAACAGGAGGCACTGAGCAAAAGAGAGAAGTGCTACGTCTGGTGAGGACCAGATAGCACAGGCACAACCGTGCTCCCTATTGCAGAGGCTGTGGCCGGCAAAGGGTCGCTTGGGGGAGAGACGCAGTACAGACGACTGGTCTCGTGGCTGGGAGGATATCAAGCATTAAATAGCCTTCTACGGGTGGTAGCAGGACAGAAGAAAGCAACAAGGATACAGGTAAGTATTTACATTTTATAAGACCTGAAGATTAGATATCAATGACAGTACTAATAGTTTGTTTATGATTATTATAACCTTATTTAAACAGTAAGGCAGTATCGGAATTTATTAAAGGTATTACTCTCATTTACATTATTCTGTAGACCAGATATATGAAAAAGAAAGAGAAAACCAATATTGGAAGTCTACATAGAACCTGTACAATATACTCTGTTCCTTATACTAATGTGAATCATAAATAAGGATAATAGATAACTAAAGACTGCGTAGATTTAGTTCTGCACAACAACATATATGAAAGAAAGAATCAGATAAATAATCATGCAGAGTATTAACCTTAGCAGGGAGGCTGTGATTCATGGAGAGAACAATAATAAGGACAGAAATCAATAGAACAAAGTCTAACTGAAGATGTTTAAATATACATCAAGAATGCAGGTAACCCATCTCTGTATTAGAGGCAGAGCATCAAAACAACTGTAACGGTTAACTGTCCGGTGAACCCGAACAGAACCCTCATAATACCAGGCAGAAGTCTGTAAGCGATGAGTACGAATAGGTAGCAAATATATAAATGAAAAGAATTATTAAATTAATGGTACAACTTGCATAAGTAATATTGACTATTTCAAGATATATCCACGAAGGCGATAACTTCATTAAACCCGTTCAGGAAGACCATATGGGTAATGCGCAATGAAAACAGCCATGACATAATATAAGCTTGGGACCTCAGCAGCGAGACCATAATCTATCTACAGCAAAAATAAGTTGCGGTTCGGGCAGTATGCACAGGTGGCTACCACCTGGTAGCGGAAAGCTACAACAAGATGCCGAGGTCTAAATACCCGAAACCCATTTACTGGAGTAATCACTCTGAGGGTTACTCGTTAATCAAAAAGAAAAGCTAATTAAAATTCGAAAGCTTGAAACCAGAACCATGCATGCGCAGTAATAATAAAGATAATGACAGAATGCACTCTAGCATTAACATTTCTCGGTCAAACCGGCCTTTCTCTAAAAACCCAGAATCATTATACAGTGAAAGCTTGTTAAAAACCGGATTAATGGTATAATGAACTAACCATAACGAAAGGTATCATCAAACCGAGTATTATAAGTACGAATCAAGCTATTATACCATGTAATCATGAGTAGGCCGACGGCCGAGTAAGGAAAGACTATTAATAATCATAGAAACCCTTACAGATGAAGTAAACGACAATATTTACACAATCATTGACATTCGATAAGTATAGAAGCAAACCCCTGTCATTTAAATCATCAAAATGCATATATTATCGAATGATGAGTACAGGGAAAACCATCACGGCCTAAGACTGACAAAGTCGGGAATAATCCATAAATCCATAATATATGTCAAACTGTAATTACTGTGACCGAATTCATCATATACAAATCAACTGAAGACTGAATAATTATAACAGAATTAGTGTAGCTCGAGAACCAACTCGGCTCGTGCATTAAACCTCAGAATAACCTACAACCCTAAGAGCTGTAACTAAACATCGGGTCCCGGAGTAAATCAAGTGCAAAAGGAGAAACTCTGTCATACGCCTTCGATAACAGGTTGAGCAACATTCCTGAGAGGAAAGAATAGCATAAGGGCGACATTCATAACAGTAACTAATGAATGGATGCAGTGGGTGTAGGAAGCTTACCTGGTCAGTTAAGTGGGGAAAAACTCCGCACCATCGTTGTATCCGCCACCGTCATGCAACTCGCCTGTACCTGCCAACATCAACCAAAGGAATTACCAACTCATAATTTACAGAGAGAAGAGGGTTACTGTAAAAATTGCAGAGGAGGATTACCTGCCTGTCCATGAACGCGCCGAAGGAAGACACCAACAAAGCTCTCCACCAGCAGTAGTTCGCGCGACTGTAACGTTAACAATGGCAGAGAACAGACCCGAATGGTCTATGGCGGACACCGGAGGAAGGAGCCACTCTCGGAGAGCAGAGCAATGACAAATGACCCGAAACTTCAGGTTACAAACCCTAATTACAATGCTGCCAAAACCCTTAAGCCCTCCACCGTCCGATCGATGAGAACCATCGAGGCCGTCCATTACAATGACGATCCTGAGGAAGTGGTAGCCACGCTGTTACAATAAATGCCTCACCTACCAGCAAGTGGATGAATGAACTGAGAGCCAGGTGTCATGCGTTCGTTTATTATAAAATGAAATGCAAGGTCGATTTATGTTATGGACCGTTAACTCTACCATTATATGGTTCTGGCATTATTTTTCTAACTGTAAGTTATGTAATAAATAAACCAAAGTCATATATCAAGTCACGTCACCATGGTAATGTATGCCTTTTTGATCCGGTGTCGGGTATTAATCAGGGGTATAACAAATTTGTTTTTATGTATATAAACTTTAGGTATAGAGGGTTATGACATATGGTATCAGAGCCCAGATACAGCACTGTGGCCTGTGGGCAAGACAATAATGAATGGACCCTGTAGTAAATCAATTAATAGATAATCATTCCATTATTACTCTTGAACGGTTTTCTTTTACAGGAGTGGATTCTGGGAACGAAAGACATGAGGAGGGCAGAAAACACGTCCCGACGACCTGTAATGGGACAGGGCATGACCGGCGCAAACAATAACCCAGAGCTGTGGGTACAACTTGGAGAAGAAGCCAGAAGTACAAACCAAGCCATTTTGGAAACAGTACAGGAGCTGAAGAATGAAATGGCTCGATTACGAGAAGACAATGCTCGATTAACAATAGAGCAGGAAAGGATTTTAAAAAGCTTGTCCGATAGACAAAATCAGCTACCAGCTAATCCTAGTGTGGAACATCCAAGGATGTCAGAAGAACAGAATCGTCACATACCCCCTGAAGGATCAAAAGATCAGGAAGAACGCTCGGACAATGCATTCGAACAGCAAACCTCAAAAAGACAGAGGATGGAATTACAAGGGGAATTCCGCAAGATTAAGCCACCACATTTTGACGGAGAACATGAGGAAGCAGCTGAAGCATGGTTAATAAACATGAACAAGTATTTCCAACTTTATGAATACGATCATAATCTTAAAGCACGACTGGCTATCTTTCAGTTGCAAGGAAAAGCTACTTTATGGTGGGAAGAGGTGAAGATTGTAAAAGGGGTTACTGAACAAAACATAACATGGGACAATTTCCAAAAATTCTTTAAGGAGAGATATTTAACTGAACGCTTTTATGATGAGAAAGCCAGAGAATTTCATGATCTGCGATTAGGACAGCAGACCATGGATGAGTTCATTACCCGTTTTACTTCCTTACTTCGCTACGTACCATATATAAGGGAGGAAAAGGCGAAGGTGCAGCGATTCGTTAGCAGTTTACCCCCGTACATGCGGGAAAGAATTGAATTCGATAATCCAAAATCGATGGATGAAGTAATCCGCAAGGCTAGAATCTGTTATCAGCAAGGCAAACAAAAAGGAGAAACTGCTAATAGGAAGTGGAGTGAGAAGAAGAATTTCAAGTTAGCTGGAAACTTCAAAGGGAATCGCAGCAGTGGAAGTAAAGGGGCTGGCAAAGGAATAAATAACAGATTTGCGACAAAGACTGCACCCAAGTTCAGAACTGCAAACGAACCCAAGGCCAGCGAACAACAAATCAAGTTGGATAATGAAGGAACAGCAAGACCTCCTTTACAGTGTTGGGGTTGTGGGGGACCTCATTATATTAAGAATTGTCCACAGCGAATGGGGACTGAACAGTTATCCCAAATTCATGAAGCTTCAACTGTTGGCAAAGTGGGTCGGAGCATACCCAGAATCAATGCAGCGTTGGAGGATCGGCAGGCGGAGTACCAGCCAACCATGGTTGAGTTCGAAGGTAAAATTTCAAACCTTACTATATCTGTTTTGATTGATCCTGGGGCCACGCTAAGTTATGTGAACCCAAAAGTAGTAGAACGTTGTAATTTACAGTCTGTTAAATTTAAAAACCCTTGGTTAGTGCAATTGGCCACTGGAGCCAAGCGAAGGGTAACATCTAAGATCAACGACTGCTCTTTCACTATAGCAGACCAGACAATAACAGCTGACCTGAACATACTTCCTCTGGGTTCTTATGATATTTTAATTGGAATGGACTGGTTGGAAAAGTATTGGTCATTAGTTGACTGTAAAAACAAAATTATCTATTACAGAGATCAACAAGGGAACAGCAAAGAAATGCAGGGTATTAAGCGACCAGTACAGGTCCGACCGATAACTGCAAATCAACTGGTAAAATGTGTACGGAAAGGCTGTCAAGTGTATGCCATTCAAATGGGTTATGCGAATTCTAAGGACAAGACAGCATCCTTGAATAATATTCCGGTAATACAAGAATTTGCATATGTGTTTCTGGAGGAAATCCCAGGGCTGCCGCCGCGAAGGGATATAGACTTTACTATAGAGTTAGTACCAGGGGCTGCACCGGTGTCACGAGCGCCATATAGAATGAGTGTACCTGAGTTGACAAAATTAAAAATCCAGTTGCAAGAATTACTCGAGAAGAACTACATCCGTCCGAGTGTGTCTCCATGGGGAGCCCCGGTGTTATTTTTTAAGAAGAAAGACGGCACCCTCCGGATGTGTATTGATTACAAACAATTGAATAAGTTGACTATTAAAAACAAATATCCTCTTCCCCGGATAGATGAATTGTTCGACCAGGTGAAAGGCGCAACCGTGTTCTCTAAGATCGACTTACGATCAGGCTATCATCAGATCAGGATTAAAGATGAAGACATCGCGAAAACAGCCTTTAGAACCAGGTATGGACACTATGAATTTGTAGTTTTTCCGTTTGGCCTCACCAACGCCCCAGCAACCTTCATGTGTCTAATGAATGGTATTTTCCATCCTTATCTGGATCAGTTTGTGCTGATATTTATTGATGATATTTTGATTTATTCACGCACTATCGAAGAACATCATGAGCATCTTCGAATAGTATTACAGACCCTTTGGGAACATCAACTGTATGCTAAATTTAGAAAGTGTGACTTCTTCAAGGAAGAAATTCAGTATTTGGGTCACGTAATCACAAAGGATGGAATTGCAGTGGATCCAGAAAAGATAAAAGCTATAATGGACTGGCCAATTCCCAAAGATGTAGCGGATGTCCGATCGTTTATGGGGTTGGCAGGGTATTATAGGAGGTTCGTGGAAGGTTTCTCTAAGGTGGAATTTCCCAATACCTCACTGCAGAAGAAGGGGAAACTGTTTCATTGGACCCCGAATTGCCAGAAAAGTTTTGAGCGATTGAAACATTTGCTCACCACGGCACCTGTTCTAAGTATAGCAGATCCTAATAAGGATTACGTAGTATGTACGGATGCCAGTAAAGAAGGATTGGGAGGAGTCTTAATGCAAGAAGGCAGGGTAATAGCTTACGAGTCTCGCAAACTAAAAGAACATGAGCAGAAGTATTCTGCTTATGATTTAGAGTTGGTTGCCGTGATACATGCCCTGAAGATGTGGCGGCATTATCTTATGGGCAGAAAATTTCTGCTGCATACCGACCACCACAACTTGACCAACTACTTCAGCCAGCCTACCTTAAACGCTAGGCAAGCGAGGTGGGTAGACTTTTTAAGTGGTTTTGATTTTGATATAAAACACCTGCAGGGGAAGGAAAATAAGGTAGCAGACGCTTTGAGCCGGAAGGTACAGAATTTGTATGAAATTTCCATTAGTGGGTGGAAAAGTCCCTTCCTAGAAATTATAAAGGAAACTGCAGATCAAGACACTGAATATCAGCAGCTAAAATTACAAATACAACAATCTGCTAGAGAAGATAGCCAACAAGAATATGAATTAGACGATGCTGGAAGAATTTATTTCAGGAAACGGTTATATGTGCCAAATCAAAGCAGGATCAAAAATCTGATTATGGATGAATTTCATGTTAGTCATTACGCAGGTCATCCGGGTTATCAGAAGATGATAACAGCAATCCGAAAGGAGTATTTCTAGCCAGGAATGAAGAAAAACATTGTCGAATACCTATCCCAATGCCTGGAATGCCAACAGATTAAAGCCGAACATCAACACCCAGCAGGATTGTTACAACCACTGCTAGTTCCAGAATGGAAGTGGGAAGTCATCTCCATGGACTTCATCATAGGATTACCTAAGACAAAAAGGAATAATGACTCCATTTTCGTAGTAGTGGACAAGCTGAGTAAGGCTGCACATTTCATACCAGTGCAATCTACATATAGAGCTGCACAGATTGCTCATATTTTTATGCAGAATATATTCAAGTTACATGGCCTTCCGAAAAACATAATTTCCGATCGTGATGTGAAATTCACATCAGCATTTTGGAAAACATTGTTTGCTGAATTAGGGACTCAACTAAACTTCAGCACGGCATACCATCCACAAACTGATGGGCAAACGAAACGAGTAAACCAGATGGAAGAAGATATGTTAAGGGCCTACGTCATGCAACAACCCACGAGGTGGGAAGATTATTTACATCTGGTAGAGTTCGCGTATAATAACAGTTACCATACCTCAACGCAGATGAGCCCATTCGAAGTTATGTACGGACGAAAATGTCGTACACCCACTAGTTGGGGAGGACCAGAAGATAAATTGAGCTTAGGTCCTGAAATGCTAAAAGAAATGGAGGATATGGTAAAGAGGATACGTGTCAACTTGAAAGCTGCCCAAGACAGGCAAAAGAACTTCGCTGATCGGAAAAGGAGATTTAAGGAGTTTCAGGTTGGGGACCATGTGTATATTCGGATTCAGGCCAAAAGAAGTACCTTGCAGTGGAGCGGATGCGCCAAACTGGCACCACGGTATTGTGGACCTTTCCAAATTTTGGCGAGGGTCGGACCAATAGCTTATCAACTGGCCCTGCCAAGTCACATCCGAGTTCATAACGTATTTTATGTTTCTGTCCTAAAGAAGTATGTGTATGACCCTAGGCATGTGATTCGATGGCAAGAGATTCAGGTGGGTGAGAGTTATAATAAATTCCGCAAGAATTGCACATGAAAAGGAAAAAACTAACTTACAAAATTGTGTATTGCAGGTCGAGCCGGAAGGAGAAGTTCTGGTCGAACCGCTGAGCATTCTCGACCAGAGAGAAGTGCAGCTGCGGAAACGAGTTATTACCCAAGTTAAGGTTCAATGGCGACATTTTGGGCCTGACGAGGCCACTTGGGAAGATGAGGAATTAATGAGAAGAACCTATCCAGATCTGTTCGGTTCTGAGAGACACCGGGACGGTGTCCAATCTCAGGGGGAGGAGATGTAATGACCAAATATTTTATGTAAATAAATTACTTATTTACCCTGTGGTTAAAGATAAAACAGAAATTACCATTTTCTGAATTGATGGAAATATTATGTGTTTAAAATTAAATAATATGAATTGCATAATTATGTGTGCATGATAATTTCATGTGAAAAGTTATTTCTCTCTTTATGCATGAGAATGAAAGGAAAAACAGTTGCCAGTACACTAGGGAAAAGCCCTAACTATTTTCTCTTCTCCTTAGAAAAGGGGAAGGAGAAAAGACCTGTGTTTTTTTTGGGAACAAACAGGAAAAAAGGAACAGGAGGCACTGAGCAAAAGAGAGAAGTGCTACATCTGGTCAGGACCAGATAGCACAGGCACAACTGTGCTCCCTATTGCAGAGGCTGTGGCCAGCAAAGCGTCACTTGGGGGAGAGACGCAGTACAGACGACTGGTCTCGTGGCTGGGAGGATATCAAGCATTAAATAGCCTTCTACGGGTGGTAGCAGGACGGAAGAAAGCAACAGGGATACAGGTAAGTATTTCCATTTTATAAGACCTGAAGATTAGATATCAATGACAGTACTAATAGTTTGTTTATGAATATTATAACCTTATTTAAACAGTAAGGCAGTATCAGAATTTATTAAACGTATTACTGTCATTTACATTATTCTATAGACCAAATATATGAAAAAGAAAGAGAAAACCAATATTGGAAGTCTACACAGAACCTGTACAATATACTCTGTTCCTTATACTAATGTGAATCATAAATAAGGAAAATAGATAACTAAAGACTGCGTAGATTTAGTTCTGCACAGCAACATATATGAAAGGAAGAATCAGATAAATAATCATGCAGAGTATTAACCTTAGCAGGGAGGCTGTGATTCATGGAGAGAACAATAATAAGGACAGAAATCAATAGAACAAAGTCTAACTGAAGATGTTTAAATATACATCAAGAATGCAGGTAACCCATCTCTGTATTAGAGGCAGAGCATCAAAACAACTGTAACGGTTAACTATCCGGTGAACCCGAACAGAACCCTCATAATACCAGGCAGAAGTCTGTAAGCGATGAGTACGAATAGGTAGCAAATATATAAATGAAAAGAATTATTAAATTAATGGTACAACTTGCATAAGTAATATTGACTATTTCAAGATATATCCACGAAGGCGATAACTTCATTAAACCCGTTCAGGAAGACCATATGGGTAATGCGCAATGAAAACAGCCATGACATAATATAAGCTTGGGACCTCAGCAGCGAGACCATAATCTATCTACAGCAAAAATAAGTTGCGGTTCGGGCAGTATGCACAGGTGGCTACCACCTGGTAGCGGAAAGCTACAACAAGATGCCATGGTCTAAATACCCGAAACCCATTTACTGGAGTAATCACTCTGAGGGTTACTCGTTAATCAAAAAGAAAAGCTAATTAAAATTCGAAAGCTTGAAACCAGAACCATGCATGCGCGGTAATAATAAAGATAATGACAGAATGCACTCTAGCATTAACATTTCTCGGTCAAACCGGCCTTTCTCTAAAAACCCAGAATCATTATACAGTGAAAGCTTGTTAAAAACCGGATTAATGGTATAATGAACTAACCATAACGAAAGGTATCATCAAACCGAGTATTATAAGTACGAATCAAGCTATTATACCATGTAATCATGAGTAGGCCGACGGCCGAGTAAGGCAAAACTGTTAATAATCATATAAACCCTTACAGATGAAGTAAACGACAATATTTACACAATCATTGACATTCGATAAGTAGAGAAGCAAACCCCTGTCATTTAAATCATCAAAATGCATATATTATCGAATGATGACTACAGGGAAAACCATCACGGCCTGAGACCGACAAAGTCGGGAATAATCCATAAATCCATAATATATGTCAAACTGTAATTACTGTGACCGAATTCATCATATACAAATCAACTGAAGACTGAATAATTATAACAGAATCAGGGTAGCTCGAGAACCAACTCGGCTCGTGCATTAAACCTCAGAATAACCTACAACCCTAAGAGTTGTAACTAAACATCGGGTCCCGGAGTAAATCAAGTGCAAAAGGAGAAACTCTGTCATACGCCTTCGATAACAGGTTTAGCAACATTCCTGACAAGAAAGAATAGCATAAGGGCGACATTCATAACAATAACTAATGAATGGATGCAGTGGGTGTAGGAAGCTTACCTGGTCAGTTAAGTGGGGCAAAAACTCTGCACCATCGTTGTATCCGCCACCGTCATGGAACTCGCCTGTACCTGCCAGCATCAACCAAAGGCATTACCAACTCATAATTTACAGAGAGAAGAGGGTTACTGTAAAAATCACAGAGGAGGATTACCTGCCTGTCCATGAACGCGCCGAAGGAAGACACCAACAAAGCTCTCCACCAGCAGTAGTTCGCGCGACTGTAACGTTAACAATGGCAGAGAACAGACCCGAATGGTCTATGGCGGACACCGGAGGAAGGAGCCGCTCTCGGAGAGCAGAGTAATGACAAATGACCCGAAACTTCAGGTTACAAACCCTAATTACAATGCCACCAAAACCCTTAAGCCCTCCGCCGTCCGATCGATGAGAACCATCGAGGCCGTCCATTACAATGATGATCCCGAGGAAGTGGTAGCCACGCTGTTACAATAAATGCCTCAGCTACCAGCAAGTGGATGAATGAACTGAGAGCCAGGTGTCATGTGTTCGTTTATTATAAAATGAAATGCAAGGTCGATTTATGTTATGGACCGTTAACTCTACCATTATATGGTTCTGGCATTATTTTTCTAACTGTAAGTTATGTAATAAATAAACCAAAGTCATATATCAAGTCACGTCACCATGGTAATGTATGCCTTTTTGATCCGGTGTCGGGTATTAATCAGGGGTATAACAAATTTTTTTTTATGTATATAAGCTTTAGGTATAGAGGGTTATGACAAGCATCTATTTTATGTTCATCATTTGCTATTTTATAATTCTTCCAAAGCATTTATTTTGTATGTCATTTGATAATTTGTATATATAAAGTAAACGTAAAGAAGTAAACAGATTCAATAAAAAAAATTATAATTGAAAATTTCAGTTATAAAAATAGTTAAAAAATAGCTAAAAACAATATTTTTGGTTGCTAATCATTCATTTTCTTATAATTAAGATATGGTTTAGTCTAACTATTATATGTTTTGAACTTTTCTTTTTTAAAACCTAATCCTACAATTTTTAACTAAATTTTAATTTTTGGTTATGTAAAATCCATTAAAATATGGTTTGATTCTATTTAACTATTATACATTTAAAAAAAAATCTCAAAATTATATTATACGATTGTTCACCAAATCTATTTTTTTGTTGTTGTTTGTGCAGCAAATTTTTGACCAAATCCTTTCATGAAATCTTAAATTTTGTTACTACGTGAGGTACTTGATTTTTCAAATTTCAGAAATCAAATTTGTGATTCTCATTTAAATTGATTTTACAGATTTCAGGAATAAAATTTGTGATTCTCATTTAAACCATTTAACTGTGAATACTGATGCCCATAAAAAGACGGAAGATTTTATCCTATTCCTCTGATGGATCCGTAAGTCAGATTTCAGAACTCAAGTTTGTAATTCTCCTGTAAACCATCTGGCTTTGGCTCTGAATACTGATGCCCCTAAAAACGCGGGGCATTTTAACCTATTCCTCTGATGGATTTAAACCATCTGACTCTGGCTCTGAATACTGATGCCCCTACTAAAGAGGGGGAATTTTAACCTATTCCTCTGATGCATCGGTAAGTCACAAGAGACAAAACAAAGATGAAGAAGTCACAGGGAGTTCAGACAGAGGACATGCTTTTATAGTCAACTGTTACAGCTGCTTCCCTCACGGGAAAGAACCCGACAATGCGTTGCGCCATTTTATGTGACTTCACTTGTTGAATTCATGATAGAGTCTGCCTGCAATGTAATGAGAGTCCCCTAACTCTCATTACTCAATTCTTATAAATTCATATCTCACCTTCATCATGTCATCACATAGGGCATACATCACGCTCTTGCTCCTCACGATTTGGAGGTCCCTCGGCCAGTGCTGGAATTGTGAATCTGAGCATTTTGTCATTA
>APFE031022339.1:0-12823 GCA_000404065.3 Pinus taeda
TACAAAGTGTTGTTGCACTATCAACAACGGAAGTAGAGTATGTTGATGCTACAGAGGCTAGTAGAGAAATTCTTTGCTTACAAAGTTTTCTAGATGAATTGGGTAAGAAGCAGGAGTTAGTTAGGCTATACAGTGACAGCTAGAGTGCCATCCATCTTGCAAAGACTTTGCATTTCATTCTAATACTAAAAATATACATGTTGGCTTGTTGGGGCCTGACCCAGGTTCAGAGTTAATTAGCCAAACAAATCCCTACACTACTGGCCCTTTCGGCAACAGTTTGCAGAGCGTAGAATAAGTTCTCAACTAAAGTAGTATGGGAGAGTCCTAGAACCATGTTTCCGCACCTTTGAGATGTTTGAGAGGTTCAACTAGTCCAGTTGTGCGTCCTTGCGTGTAGGTACCTTTGTGCACTTCCTTGTTTCTCATGCCCTGATACACTGCCTTCGCGCAACCCTAACCAGGGGCTGTGGAGCTTACATGCTACTAGAGCAGCACTCTGCGCTATTACCCGAGATATTACTTATCTCCCTATACCAATTAATTAGCTTCGCGTACTTGGATGTATTACGGTATATTTATTTATACAAAACATTCATATGTGTTCGCACAACAAATAAACAATATACCTGCAAATTATACCCAATCATACATTAAAATAGGAAAAGATACACATAAATATGGTAAACTTTTCCTTATTGATTCTTCCACCGGTTATAGAATCGACCTTCCCTGCACACTTAGCTACAGGGATCCACACACTTAGCTGCAGACTACTAGGCCTTTGTTCACTCAGCTGTAGAGCCTTCTCCTACTCTACGACCCAAAGACACACTTTACACTTCAACTCAATCCCTTAGAATTCTCATGCTTTTCTTCTATTAGTTATCCTATGCTATATTCTACACTTAGAGCCTCGCTCTATTTATATAATCCCATGGTCCACAGACCATGGGTAGATCTATCAAGCCTGTCCATTGCATTACAAAATGGACGGCAGACAATCCTATGACTCTATTATAGCTTCACGCTCCGTGCCCATAATTCGTGGAGGTTTTTACAAAAGAATTGGTCAAAACTTAGGCTTTAAGCTCCAAAACATGCCTTGGGGGGATTCCATGCCCAACAGGCCCCCAACATAAACATCGTGACTCACCCTCAAGTCACTTTTTCGGTAAAGAGATCTTCACTTGGAGTCCCTCCAACTCTACTTGAACTGCTGCAAGGTCAGTAACACACTTAGTTGCTACCTACTGGATCTATTCAACACATTGTTCCGAGATCACGGTGTTGGAACTGCTTCTTTGCATTGGTGCTTGTATCCCCTACATTTGTGCGAGATTGCCTTCAATTTCTGTTGTAATGGTGAAGGCCTTGTCGATCCTAGACTAAACGTGGATCTTCAAGACTGCTTTCTTGTGTCATACCATGTCCACCTATTCTTTCAGTGCTTTGGCCTGTTGCATCCATGTGAGCCTCTGAGTGAAGGTCATCATCTGTGCAGTTCCTTTGACACTGTCATATTTCTATTAGAGTTCTCCTACCTCTTTGTCTAAGCGTTGGATGTTTGGGTCCTCTTGCAAACTCATGAGGACCTCAAATGACTCTTCCAACATGCTGGTGTAGCCTCGCACTGCACTGCCAATCTTGTCCAGTCCCACTGTAATAGCATTGGTGCATTGTTCTCTGACTTCGAGAGGGGTGGACGATTGTGCCTTTAATCGTAGCTTGGTGATCTGAAGGTTCAGCTCCAGCTGAACCTTTGTCATTTCCTCTCGCACCACACGCACCCCTGTTGCCAACCTGTGGATGCACGTCTCTGCTGGTGTGTCTACTAGGATGGCCAGCTTAGGAATGCTTTGACAAGCTTCATCTAGTACTTGTACCAGTTGTCGATTCTGCAACACCACTTCATCACGCTGCAAGCTCAACTGTTCCATGTTGATTTTCTACTCACTGAGGACTTGCAGTGTGCGACTCTCCCTAGCCCACAATTCTGCAATTATCCCATCCTGCAAAACATATAAGGTCTCCTACGGGATTGTAGCCATGTTGATCTCGGGACCCTTCAACGCACTAACCATAGGCCTGTTGGCCTCATTTGTTATCACTAGTGCCCCTTCTGGTAGCACTATGGTATTCATCACCCGAGCACGCAACATTTGTTCTGCTACCATTGTTCTGACTACGAGGCTGGTCAAAAGGGTACCAGCCTAAGGATTGTGCACTTGCAACTCCTGTAGCTACTCTCTAACGGCCCCCAACACAATCTGGTTCTTCTTGATAAAATTTTGGAGGGCCTCGAAGGTGATATCATGCACTGTTTCGCTGATGACATGTAAATCATCCTCAGTTAGTGTGATCAGGTCAATAGACAACTTCGATGCCTTTCCCTTGTTGCACTACCCTATCCACTCGATCAGATGCTAGCGCTTCAACTGTGTTGATGCGGTTTGTGGGTCCGCGCCTCCCTCTTCTTCATCTGCTTCCTCCCCATGAAAAGGTGATGTTTGGCCCTCACGCGCCTTCATGGATGTCTCCTGCAATGCTGCTGCTACTATGGCCTTTTCCTATTTAATTGTTGTCTATGTAGTGTCCCACATTTCCCACACTTTGGCTGCCACTGCCTCCTTCCTTATCTTTTCTGCCAACTGTGCTATGCGGAGTTTGGCCTCCTCTTTCTTCCTCTACGCCACTGACTTCTCTATTTCTGCAATGTCTAAAGCACACCACTTTGACAGACATGTCTCCAATACATTAAAGATTACATCATCTATAGCTACAAAGAGTAGCTCTCTCCATTGCTTTGTCGGGTCCTTGTGCACTTTGATGTATATGCTATGGATGCCCACTTCAAATTCAGGAAAACGTTTCAGGCTATTGTAGACAATGGGTGACAATCGTGACTTGCAGTTTATCCCCATTTTGAGGTTCATCTCCATGAACACCCAGGATATATATTTCTATCAGGGATCCTCTATCTATCCTTTTTGGTCCAAAGTGCAGCATACTTCACGGCCTCCAACAGATCCCTGTCAATTATGGGGAATTGACCTTCTTTGGGAAATTCCCCTACCACGAGCACTATGGACAACAGAAGCCATGCATAGTGGAACATTTTTCCCTGTTCTTGAGCTTTGTAGCAATTCTCCAAGAATTCATTATAGAGGAACTCAGACCAGTTAAACTGGACCCCCTCCTCATCACTAGTGCATAACCTTACCGCCCAATATTTGAGTCACCACTTTCACTGCTTTATCGTTGATGTTGGATATGGCGTAGCCCCTTTTATTCTTCGCCAACTTGTATTTTTTCTTCATGGCCTCTACGATGGCCAAGTCATTGCTTTTCCCTTCAGAGATGTCTGTGGCGTCCTCTCCTTTGTATGGAATCCAGGTAGTGTGGTGAATCAAGTCTGTCGTGATGGAGATGGGCTCCTCCAGCCACAAACACCCATCATGCACCAGGCAGAGCAACTGCCTGATGATAGAAATTGTTATTGGGGTGCGGTCGGAATGTGAAACCCAGAGCAGGTTAACTAGCATGGCCTTTTTAACTCCGCACAACCACTTTCGCGCCTCTAATTTTGTAATCCCTGTCGCGGTATTTTGCTTGGGATTCATGAGGTGCAAGGTCTCAAGGTGAGGGAACTTCTCGTTGTTAGTGAGGTCCCAATATTCAAATTTTAAGCTCGACACCCATCCCACGTCCATGCCCTAAAAAATGACGTTGTCTGGGAGCAGCAGGGTCTAGAGCGAGCTTTGGTCTCGTCAAGGTCCTTGGGCACTTTAGCCTTCCCTTTCTATGGGAGACATAGGTGGGTAGCTTTGTTGGAGGGTGCGCAAGCTTAGTTTCCTCCTCCATGCCTTCGTCCACGTCTTCTTCAATGATAAGGTCCTCTAGGTCCTCTTCTTCCTCATTGGTTTCTATCATAATGGCTTCCCCTTCTCCTCCATCGACAACTTAGTGTGCAGCAGATTTCGTGGGGACAAACGTACGTGAACCATCGCTTATTTGTCCTTCCTTGGTCTTGGCGTGTGCTGTGATTTCCAGATTTCTGTCGCAATCCCGGTGCATTCTATAGCATCCCCCACAATCAGGGCCTGCGCTTCCTCTTCAACGGTCATTTCTGTTATTTCCATAACTTCCACAGTTGCTACCATTGTGTCCATCCAAAAATCTACCACTGGCAAACTTAGGGGCTCAATTAATGCTCAACGCAAAACAAACAACGCTCTTCTCAATAACTTAATTCGCAAATGACCAAGTGTTGTTTACTGGGAAACCCTTTGTAATTTATAACAATTTTTGAATTTGAATTCGATCGTTTGCCCCAAATACGGTTCATTAATGCTCCCTTGGCGGTAGATTTTCCCAAATCTTGCCCATAAATTATGTCTTAAATACCCGCTGCCCACTCCATTTGGTCTCAAGTCAAGCATCCCATCGTGAATAGTGACTTCAATGGTCACTTTTTGGCCAACCCGCGTCGTAGTGCAACTCCCCATGTTCGGTTGTGGACCTTGTGACTCTTTGCTTCTGCACACAGCTCCAACATCACGCAGATCCCAGGTAGAATAGTTTATAGTCTCGCGCTTTCTTTCAACTACCTAGAGCACTAAGACTGTGCTTCCCTCGGTTAGTTAGGTGGTCGCACCACCTATATAGATTTTCATCCTCTCATTAATCATTTTTCTTGGAAAATACCCACCTTTTATAGTTACAGGTAGCATCACGCACTTTATCATCTACAACACGCAACCCTGGTTGACTCGCTTAGTAATGTGCGGTCCAAGCCAAGGCATTAGACTGATCAATTCGTGGCGATAGTCCTCAAACTTGTCAGCGTGATCGTGTGCATCCTATCTTATCACCCTAGTATTTTTATCGAGAGAATCTTCCTTTATTTCATCCTCTAGCTTCTTGACTATTGTGTCTACTTGAGTGCTTTTCTTCCCTAATCGCACCCTTGCTTTCTCAAGTTCTTGGAGCCTAAACATTCCCTATTGGATTTCTTCTTCCAAGGTTCCGTGAACCATCATATCTACCAATGCTATCATGCATGGTCTAAGATTTTTATGTATTATAGGGATTACAATGTTTGCTTTATACTCCAACCTTGGTGGTGCCTACGCTGTTAAGTTCTTGCACGCGGTCCTAGAAGCCCATAGAACCATTGGTACGCACAGGTCCCAGTCAGTCTGCTTCACATTGTGGACCTTATTCAGTGCATCACATACTTTCTTAAAAGCTTCTGCATGGATATCCTTCTGCACACTTGGTCTTTCCATACTCCATGGTCCTAACTGGAGGGGTCATTCGTGCCATTGCCTTACCCGCACCTGCTTAATGACTATGTCTCCTACCACGAAGACTATGTGGATCTGTGTAGGTTTCACACCATATGCTTGTATCCACCTGGATAGGTGGGTTCATGGATAGTTTTGCTCAAAAATCTTATCTATTAATCATATCTGAGGCTTCCCAAACTGCTTGTGCATCATCCTTCTGTAGTCATGCCAGTCCTCAAAACTTCTGTGGTACGTACCCCACAACCTCGTATACGTAGCGTGCAGTACCCACTCCAACGCTTTGAAATGGTGTTGTTCTGGCACTTCTCTTTCAAATCTGTTTAGGAAGTCATCCACCTCACTTAACCCATCATACGTAGGTAGATATCTTACCTTTGTTTCTACGTAGCATAACAATCTCGTCATCATGTTACAATTTAGCATGGTTACCTCATGTAACCAGTTCTGCCATTATTATATCTCTTTGTCAGAACCTAATGTGTAGGTGCTTTCATGCCCCCATGATATTTAGCCATCCGCAGTTGGATTTACACAGTCTTTCTCGCGTGCGGTTATCTTGTAGATGCAATCCAGATCGTTGTCGCTATCGTAGTCGTGCACTGGGTCTGTGTAGCGCAATCCTTCTACAGGGTCTAAAGGTACTACTATGCGTAGAGACTTTTTCTCAAAAATCATCTTGCGCTTCTTCAGATTTATCACTCCATTCATGTCAATGGTCCAATCTATTCCCAATAGTGCAGGGTATAAATTACTATCATCTACATTCTCTATCACTTCAAAATCTACTAACACGCTTGCTCCTTCGATATCTACTATGATTCCCTGCAATCTTCCCATAGGTAGGATCTTTTGTTGGTTCACCATTTCTATTTTGATAGGAGACCATTGCAGTGCAGGCCTGCCCATGTGCTCCCATGTATGCTTTGGCAGCATGTTTGCATCCAATCCTAGATCCAGAATCACTTGGTCCATCTCATATTACCTAATCTGCACGGTCAATCTCATCTCCCTTCCTATTCGCATCTTGTGCTTCCGATCTTCCGGAATATGTACAGTTCTCCTGGCATAGCCCTAGCACATAGAGTTATGAGTTCTTGCAGCCCCTTTATAGCCTTGCTGTCACACAGAAACTTCATGCATGTCTCCAAGAATGTAGTGAGCATTGATCAGTCAATTTCCAGCTCTAGTCTATCTTTACTTCTTGAAGTGGAGGTATTAGCGAAGCTCCTCTTAGCTTCCATGAAAGTCTCCTTAGCACACTCCAAATCAAGTTCTGGTTCCTTTGTTGGAGCCTTGTGAACCCAGGTACTTTCTTCAGGCTACTTTCCTTTTTTATCCCCTATTGTAATTCCACTCCGGAGCACGATATTTACATCAGGGTCTTCCTTTCACGGCTCAAACCTCATCATTTGCAAGTTCTGAGTCAGGGAAGGTTGGAGTGCTCCTTTATCCCACAACCTCACTATTAGTGTGGGACAATCCTCCATCTCATGATCAAAAAACGTAAAATACAAGCATGATGGTTGCGTTAGATTCATATAATCACGGGCATATTGCCCTGGCCCTTCGCAATTGTATCATATTAGTTGTCCGCGAACTCTTCCTAGTCCCCCTCCACCTCGGCCTTGTCCGCGCCCCTGAAATCTGGTGTGCGACATTCCTACGTTTTGATCGAGGGGTCGTGTTTCGACCTAGACTCTATAGGTAGGAGTTCGATCCATCATTAGCTCATAAATTCTATAGGTGCGCTCGTCATGTCCTACTGACCTACAAAAATTACAGGACAACTACTGTGAATTTTGCATATACTTCTATAGTAGGTGGCAGTTATCTGTAGCATGCTTCCCTCCTATCTGAAAAATCACACACCATAGTGCAGGCGTCACGGTCGGTCCTGCTTGTTCCTCCAGTCTTACTGGCATTAGCCCTCCTCCTGCAAGGTAATTCATGAACACCAGGTAGTGGTCCTTGTCGCGCCTTTGGCCCTTGCATTTTACGTACTGTTAGCGCTCAAATCTTCCTTAGGTTGAAATAAGGCAAGACTCAAGGCCACATCAAACCACGCTCAGCCTCGTAGCTAGCCCTACGAGGACAGGAGAGGGCTCTCTCTGGGTCAAACTCGGCAAAAGGTAATCAAGAAGGCTGGAGATGACCGAATTGAGAACTGATTTTAGGCTAGGTATTAAGTACAAAGAGTTTAGGATTGATTTTTTTTGTGATTTTGTTGAAATCAAGGGAAAGACAATTTTGGGTGCGGGGATGAGGCACAGTTTTTGCAGAGGTCCACTTGGGGCAAGATAGGCAATTGTTTTGATGCCTGAAAGTAGGTGAGATGGATAGATCAGACCGGTGAGAGGCTAAGGAGAGCAAGGGGTCTCAAGGATTCTCCTTAAACTGAAGAAAACATAGAATATTAAACAAATTTAAAGGCAGAGGATGGCAGTTTCATGGATTCTACCTTAACACTTCATTGGCTTAATAAGAGAAGATTTAATAAATATAATGATGAACATACATAACTTACAAGAAATGAAAGAAACACACCATCAAGACATAAAGCCACATGGATCCCAAGTAGTGCTGCAAAACCCTGGTCTTCCTTTGCCAAATTGCTGATAAGATATGTACAATATAGTCTCAAACTATCCCAAGAGTCCAACCTCTGCTACTGAATCAAAAATTACATATATAGACCAAGCCAAACCATTCCCTAACCTCTAGGGATCGAGCTCCTCCTTCTAGGAGCTGTTTCAACCAATTCTAAACTAAGCACTACAAACTAGGCAATCAAAACAACTTGCCTCTATAAACTTGGAAACCAATTCATTCATTAATTTTTTGCTATTTTATGAATGAATCTTCTAGAATAGGTTAAGAAAATGTCATGTCATCATGAAAATACATTAGTTACATCAAAGAGGGTGAAAAATCCCATGAAAAGTCAAAACTGGTCAAAAGCTGCATTGTCCTGAGCTGAAGGTGCAAAACTGGCCAATTTCCCCAACCCGTAGTGTGTCATTTCTCTACGCGTAGCGCGCCTTTAAGGCCACTTTTGAGGCACTTCCCGATGTCAAAATGAGTTAAACGTGGGCTTGTTGGAAAGTTAGGGATGTCAAATCTCCAGCCCAAGTGCAATTTTTCAATGTGGTGGCCATTTGCCCCTCCAGAATTGCAATCTCCTAAGACTGCTTCCTGTGTGTCCAAAAAGTGGCAGAAGGTCATTTTTTGCTTGTTTTTTGACCTTTTGGGGGCTCAAATCTCCATGAAAATTCTTGGCCATGGTTGAGCAAGTGTATTTTGTCATGAAAAATCCAAAAATGCCAACCTTTCCTGAAATGGACCTCCCCAATTTAAGGGTAGTGCGCGGCGCGCTACGCGTTGAGGAAAAACCCCAACGTGTAGCGCGACTTTAAGATGCTTTTTGGAGGCCATTCTGGTGTCCACATTGGGTGTAGGATAGCTCGTTGGAAAGGTCTCTGAGTCTAGTTTCCAACCCAAGTGGAAGTTTTCAATTTGGAGTTCACTTGCCTTGTAAAATATCAAATCTCCCAAGACTGGTCAAAATGTGCCAAATGAGGCTGCCTCAAGGCAGAGTGCTGGTTCAATCAACTTTTGAATGCCTTCCTCAACTCAAAATTGAGCTCATGATAGCTCATTGGAAATTTCTTTGTGTCTAGTTATCATTTGACTCATCAAGAAATTCATTTGGCCATCCAAGCTAGGCGAAAATTGGATTTTCCCAAGGTCACTTCAGAGGTGCATTTGATTCTCCTGAGGCAACGATATTTTTGACATTTCTCTAAAACCAGGACACCTGTGTAAAAAGTGAAGGAAATTTTTTTTCTTTGGCATGTGGTGGACAAAAACCTCTCTCAGTGTTCCAAAATTCATCTTTTATTTCTCTTAACCACCTTTTGAGTGAAACTTATCCCGATGTGTGAAACAAGGACTTTTGTGGAAATGAAGCGAAATGAAGGGGATAAGGGGCTTCTAAATTCTTGGGGAAATTTTTGGAAGTAGGGAGAGAGGTTAGGAAGTAGGGGAAAGTGGAATATTAGAGATCGAGTGAGGGGAATGGGTCCAAAAGGGCAAAACATAGGCCCAACCTAGAAAATTGCCAAGTTGTAGCAAGAAACTAGGGTTTCTGCAAAAATGAGGAATTTGGGGAATTTCAGTGATGGAAAGCGTTTGATAAGGTATATTAAGGATAGGGGAAGGTGTAGGAACATCTGGATACAAGTTTTGCTAATGATTTGACCGTCCAAGAGAAATTGCCTTCAAAACCCTGGGAGAGGGAAATGACCTTACCTAGGCGCAACTGAAGCATGAACAAGATGTAAAATGACCCAATGGGACATGACATGATGATGAAAACCCTATGAATGATGATAGACTCAGTTGAATAGAGACATAGACTGACATTTGGGAAATTTTGAAAAGAGTGAAAACAAACCCTAGACCTAATGCCTAGTGACCAAATTTTGCTTGAAGACTCCCTGAAATGACAAAATTTGACCTTGACACTCAGAGACCACTTTGTAAGAGCATATTTGATCACTGGAGGAAGGCAGGAAAGATTGACACTAACATTGGCTCTAATGGGGATGGTAGCTCTTTGGAGGTGCCAAGAACGACAGATCTATGGGAGAGCAGACCAGCGCCTTATCCATTGGGCTATGGAGTCCTTATTTGAACGGATAACACAAAACCTTTGACACATTTATTGAATAAAAACTTGACTGAAAATTGACTGAAACTTGACTCAAACCAACTCGATGGCAAACTGAAATAACTTGAAAAAACTGACTCAACAGACCAAACACAAATGACTCATGACTAACCTAAAACAAAACTTTACAAAGCTTTTGGAAGAACGGTAGCAATCCATCAAGATTTGGAATCATGATGACAACCACCTGCATACTAATGAAATATGTACTAATCATATGTAATGAGATTTCCAATGTAACCAATCTAAGAAATGGCTACATACCAAATTTCTGCTCTCACTTTTCTCGAGCGGGCGAAACGATGTACATGTATGCAACTCACAATAACCACTGAAACCAAGGCTTATGATAACGAACTAGGCAACATTTATCTTCTCTAGTGATTGCAAAAGGATGCCGAAGGGATCTTGATAATCCTGAAGCGCTATCTTGTCTTGAGATCCAACAGCAACAATACAAGTACTCCGTTCATTCTGATCTAAAAGAACAATTGATATCCGAGGGATAGGAATGCACAGAGAAGTATGTGCTTCTGCCATCTGAGTGTTAGTTGTAGGTTTCTTTACCATGAGAAAACCTAGCATATTGTCTCTCTCAAGCTCATACTCCTCATCTTCATGGTCTAGGTCATTCTTAAACAAAAAACAATCTTCAAGATTATCAAACATGATAGCCTTATCATCTTTGTGAAAGAAAATATTATCTGTTTTCTGATCTATAAAACTGATTACAAGGCCGTCATCATTTTCAAACGAGGAAGAGATTTCACCAACACTTTCTTGACCTTGTGTGCACTACAAATCTGCTGTAACTTCGGCTGAAACAAGACCTTTCAGAAGTAGATCTATTTCATCTTCAGAAAAAGGAGACAATGCCTTTTGTTTTCTTCTGCTTAAATAGTAATTATCTTCATATGACAGGGCATTCAAACTATTATTTACCACTGAGTTGTCAAAAGAAGATTTCTCACTTACCTGAACAAAGATCCCATCTTGTTTTCCATGAAATGACCAGATTACCTCCTCATGAAGGCTTTGTTCTAATGATGGACTGACAGTATGACTGAGAACATTTGGATCCATTACTGTGTCTTCTACATTCCAGATGTTTTCAACAGCTGAGCTCGCTTTGATGGGCTTCAGCACAAGATATGCTTGGTCATCACAATCTGAATGTAGATCTAAAACGGCTGACTAGTCATTATCAAAATTTGTTATTGAAACTTGAGTTCTCGGCATGTTGTCTTCTTCGATGGGCAGATCTGAAATAACATTCTCCTGTTCATCATTTTCAGCCATATGGCACTCTTCAACCTGTTGATCTTGATTCTACTGCAAATTTTCATGATCGTCTCTATGCTGCTGAAATGGATTTTCATATAGGGCTTCCATGATCTCATCATCCATGATATTATCATCTTCGTAATATTTCTCAAGGCTTTCAATAAAAGTAGAAGCATGCTTGCAACAGTCATGGACTAAATTTAATGATGGATAAGATGCTTGATATCTTTCAATGAACATGGCATGAAAATCCTTTAAGCAGTAAATACAAGCCAGCAGCAAATTTTCATACCAAGATTGGGCTTCACCTTCGAGAGTGGCAAGGAATATCTTCATCAAGCAATCTTCAGGAAAATCCACTTTCAACTTGCGAATATGCATATGAAATCTAACCAGATGTAAAGAAGCATCTTTCTTACCATCATTGTTAAACGTAGGCAGATTCCTCAATCAATCTACCTTGGGCATCTTATTCGGAAAACCTGGAATGTGATCTCGTCTCATGGGAGCATGCTTCTCATGATTCCGTCCATCTTGAAAATCTCACAGCTACTGATCTCCCTACAGTGAAGTCACCATGAAGCATCGATTTCTGGATTGTTCAGTGAATGGAGTCGCCAGGTGAATGATTTCAACATTATGATGTCTGACCGTTGTTCACCATCAACCATCAGATCTGAACTTCATACATGTACTGGGGTGATTTATAAATTAAGTGTTACGATTACAAGCTAGACCGGAGATCGACTGAAGCAGCATTTATCTACTATGCACTCGCAGAGCAATGTGCAGTTCGAAAGCTACCTGGCGTGACTTCAGACTCCGTCTGTAGCTATAAATCAAATAACACTAACAAGACAACCAGTTCTTCCCCAGTATGGTCGCCACTATGTTAGCGCTCAAATATCCCTTAGGCTGAAATAAGGCAAGACTCAAGGCCACATCAAACCACGCTCAACCTCGTAGCTAGCCCTACGAGGATAGGAGAGGGCTCTCTCTGGGTCAAACTCGGCAAAAGGTAATCAAGAAGGCTCGAGATGACCGAATTGATAACTGATTTTAGGCTAGGTATTAATTACAAAGAGTTTAGGATTGATTTTTCTGTGATTTTGTTGAAATCAAGGGAAAGGCAATTTTGGGTGTGGGGATGAGGCACAGTTTTTTCCGAGGTCCACTTTGGGCAAGATAGGCAATTGTTTTGATGCCTGAAAGTAGGTGAGATGGATAGATCAGACCGGTGAGAGGCTAAGGAGAGAAAGGGGTCTCAAGGATTCTCCTTAAACTGAAGAAAACATAGAATATTAAACAAATTTAAAGGCAGAGCATGGTAGTTTCATGGATTCTACCTTAACACTTCATTTGCTTAATAAGAGAAGACTCAATAGAGATAATGATGCACATACATAACTTACAAGAACTGAAAGAAACACACCATCAAGACATAAAGCCACATGGATCCCAAGTAGTGCTGCAAAACCCTGGTCTTCCTTTGCCAAAA
>APFE031022339.1:35589-48882 GCA_000404065.3 Pinus taeda
AATTATATGAACTTTGAATTTTGAGCTAAATACTGAGCACCTTATTAGCTATGCTAGTCTTGACTTGGTGGAGAAATGTGGTTTGAGTAAGGAATTTCATGCATAATCTTGGTTAATGCAGTTGGCTACAAGTACAAAGAAGCGAGTTCACCCTTGGGTAAGAGCTTGTGCATTTGATTTGAATGGTATGCCTATCGTATTACATTTGAATGTATTACCATTGGGATTGTACACTATGTTGTTGGGCATGGATTGGTTGTACCTTCATAAAACCAAGGTGGATTGTTATGAAAAGGCCATTGAATGCTTGGATGATAATGGAGAACCAAGAGTCTTACAAGGAAAGAAGAAAGACACATCAGTTAGGATGGTGACAACTATGCAGGCAACATGAAGTCATAGGAAAGGGTGTATGCTATTCGTAGTGCACATTTCTAGTGACAAAGGTAAGGAAGTTTAGGATTTAGATGTTTTGAGTAGGTACCCAGAGTTTATAGTAGTTTTAGGATGTATTTCCGAAGGAGATTACAAAGTTTCCACCTCACAGGGAGGTAGACTTTTCTATTGAGTTGGTGTCATGGGAAGCTCTAGCATTAAAGGCACCTTATGAGATGAGCACACCTGATTTGGTAGAACTGAAGCTATAGTTAAAGAAAATGTTGGACAAAGGATACATTAGGCCAAGTGTATCACCATAGGGTGCATTGGTATTTTGTGTGAAGAAGAAAGATTGTACTCTCAGATTATGCGATGACTACAGGTAGTTAAACAAAGTGACCATCAAGAACAAGTATCCATTGTCAAGGATTGATGAATTGTTCGATCATTTGAAGTGATAAGTAGTGTTCTAAAAGATTTATTTGAGTTCCAGATATTACTAGGTACACATTGAAGAGGAGAAAATTTACAAGACAACTTTTTGCACCAGGTATGGGCATTATGAGTTTGTTGTAGTTGCATTCAGTTTGACTAATGATCCACTTACTTTTATGTTCTTGATGAATAGTGTGTTGCGTCAGTACTTGGATAAGTTTGTTATTGTATTGATTGATGACATATTGTTATATTCTAAAAATGAGGAAGAGCATGAGCAACAGTGTTGAGATTGTTGAGAGAGCATTAGTTGTATCATCAATTGTATGCTAACCTTAGTAAGTGTAGTTTCTTTTAGACTGAGGTACATTACTTGGGGCATGTTTTCACCAAGGAGGGAATTACTGTAGATCCAAAAAATATAAGGGCCATCATCGAGTGGGTAGCTCCTAGAAATGTAGGTTAGGTGAGGTATTTCATTTGGTTGGTAGGTTGTTACCAGAGTTTCATCAGGAATTTCTTGCCAATTTATTATCCTATCACATCATTGTAGAGGAAAGGTAATAAGTTTGAGTGGATAGAGGAGTGTGAGGCTATTTTTGAGAAACTTAAACAGTTTTTGACATATGCACCAGTGTTAAAGATTGCAGATCTGGACAAAGAGTTTGTAATATGCACAAATTCTTGTAAGAAAGGACATGGTGGAGTCCTTCTACAGGATGGATAGGTGGTATGCTATGAGTCACAAAAACTAAATGAGCATGAGCATAACTACCCCACATATGATCTTGAGTTGGTAGCAATCATACATGCATTGATATGTGGAGGCACTACCTTTTGGGCAGGAGGTTTGTGTTGATGAGTGATAATAGTGGGTTGCAATATCTATTTGACCAAATGAATTTGAATGGTAGGAAGCTCAGTGGTTGGATACAATCAATGAGTTTGATTTTGAGATCAGATACATAAAAGGTAAAGAAAATAGAGTGGTAGATGCTCTTAGCAAGTGGATACATGTAAATCACTTAGCAACTATGAGCTCCTATGGCACAGACTTACAAGATAGGATCCTGCGGGAAGGTTAGCAGGATGTCAGGTATATGGAGATTATGCATAGGCTGTAGTAGAGTACTGTTACATGTACAGGTGGTAGTATAGGTATAATTATAGGTACATGTGCAAGTGCACAAGATGTGGACTATTGCCTTACAATAGATGGATTGATTAGATTCAGAGGCCGGATATATGTTGTAGATAATAGTGAGCTCAAGAAGGTGATCTTGAAGGGGTTTCATGTGAAACCGTATTCAAGTCACCCAAGTTATCAGAAGACATTGATTGTAGAGAATACATTTTATTATTGGACGAATCCGAAGAAGGATGTAACGAAGTATGTGGCTAGGTGTTATGATTTTCACTGTATGAAGGAATAATGTAAGCGTCCAGGTGAATTGCTATAGCCAATTTCGATTCCATAGTGGAAATTGGAGGTCATTTCCATGGACTTCATCATAGGTTTACCAAGCACAGTGAGACAACATGATTCCATCATTGTTGTTGTGGACAGGTTGCCAAAGGTTGTGCACTGTTGGGCTAATTTATTAACATAAATTAACACAAGTATTTATTTATCAATCCGGGTTTGTAAAACTTGGAGGAAAATCCACGTTATATGGACATAAGATATAATCAAGTTTAGAAGATAAAATTTGAAGATTTAAAGAAGTACATATTACAAATATAAACCTATTTTAACAATTTCTAATTCATTTATGTAATATACAAGGGAAGAGGCTCCTAACTTAGGACAACCAGGTTGTCCTTCCCTTACAATACTACTTTCATGAAGACACATCTAAGAGCACTAATTAACAGTGGTTTATGATGTAGAAGATGTAAAAGAAGAGGCTCCTAACTAAGGAGGTCTAGATTGTCCTTCTTCACAATCCTACTATAACACAATCACCATTGCTTCAAACCAGAAATGCAGAAATAAATTCAAATAAGAAATGGAGAATGAAATTCAGTTTTAGTTCAAGATCAAATAGAAGGGGAATTTAACTTAAATTCTTGTGTGTCCCTTCATATGTAGATTAGAATTAAACCAATATTCATTAAGCAATCATCACACATCTAAATACATTTGAAACAAGAACTAATCTATGAAAACTATGAAAATTGAACCAAGAAGTGCACTTAGCTTGGTGTGGGAGCCCTCCATCCTTACCTTGCACACTTGAAGAAATATTAGCTACAACAACTTCAGTAAATCAACCAAGCATGAACAACAAATTGAAATGAAACAGGTTCTTCAAATTAGCTTCAAACTCCAAAGTGTCTCAAAATAAAACTATACAAAAAGTTACATATAAATTACCATACATAAGCCTTCAAATTCTTGGCTTAAATAGAAGTTTATGAAAGAAATTGATATATAATATTTCTAACAATAATATCTACTCATATCCACCTATCTAAGTAGAAATCGTCTAATTCATCCCAAGAAATATAGTCAATCCCATAAAATCTCAAAATTGCCCTATTTCCTAGGGATTTTTTGGTGACTAGTCATGTTTGACCAGCCTTGACTGAGCCGAATAAAGCTTGTTTTGACCAAACCAAGTGGAGTTAGCTCAGTCCTAGTTCCCAAGCTTTCCATTCATGCATCCAACTTGAGCCCAAGTGTCTTGCAAATATGTCATCCACATAGCTATTACGGGAATTTCTGATTCAGTGCAAAATTACACTTGAAACTCAATTTTCATAAAAACTTCTAGAAATTGCAAAATTAAAATTAAACACCTAAATATGCATAAAATACATCAAAATGAGATGAATGTGATGGAAAATATAAGGATTAAGTACTTTTTCTTGAGTAAAAATAAACCAAAACTGAGGGCCAACATCTCCCCCTTGCTGATCTTCAAGCATGTCCTCATGCTTGTTTCTTCCTTTTGACCTTTTACTTCTATATGGTGACTACTCTGCTGATGTACCTGTGGCTCTGGCCCTTGAAGATGAAACTTTCTCTTGATCTACCTATAAAAGGATATCTATGCCTTCATGTACTTCTTCTCTTTTCTTGTAGATGACATTCTTTACCTATCAGTGGAAAAATTATGGCTTGGGCTATGTATTCTGGAGTGATGGGAACAAGAATGTCTCCAATGTGTGATGAAGTTCCACCATCAACATACAAATTCAAAAACTTTAAACTATTCCTCCTCTAATGATAAAATTCCAATATATCATTCTGGATGAGCAGCTTCAGAGAAGACAACAAATAAAACTTGAATTTTGCAATACATTCTGACACAGGATTCATGTCCCTCTCAAATTAGCAATACCAACAATTTAACTCAAAGAATCCAATATCCAGTTGCTCTTACATCTCACTAAAAGAAGCAAATTTCTTTTATGTCTAGGTATTCACTTTCAATTTAGTCATTGGTTTACCAACATATTCTGCAAAATAGGGGTCAAAATAACCATAAAAATATCCCAAATAGAAATGAATTTGAGAAAAATGCTCATGTGGAGCCTAATTAGGCTCATTCTGAAGAAAACCCATGTTTTAGTTTTTCAAATTTATTTTATTTTACTCAGAAAAAGGAAACAAAAAATAGTGGCTTTCAAAAATCGAAACACCTTTCTGGGACTGAATAAAATTTCATTAAATTTGAAATAAATATTTCTCTTCAAATGCCTCTCCACTATCCTGCTTACCTCTTTCTTATGCTCTTAACAAAACAATTGAATTTCATGCTTGTTTAATTTCTGTCTCACTGCAACAATAAGTCACTGTTTTTTTAAACATTACCCTTTGTAGAAAAGAAGCTTTTTCTTATTCTCTAATTCAAAAACCAATTTCTGTTCTATCCTCTTTTACCTAAAACGCTGCTCTCTCCATAAAAATGAAATGTTCTCCTTGTGTATATCATTCATTCACTATTTATAGAAAAAGAAATTGAAATTGAACTTTGATTATATATATATAACAAAATCATGCCATCTTCTCCTTTCGATTTTCGATTTTCCCTATCCTATGGTTAACAAATCATATGTTAAACTAAAGTTATTTCTGAATTCATTATTTGTGCAATCAAGCCCACTGTTTGTGCAATTAAAATCATTGTGTATTCAACACTCCGTTTTATTAACAAAATTGGTGATTTCATGGAGGATTGAAATCGATTTACCTGATGAAGTGTTGTGATTCCTCTCTTGCGTTTCATAACATTTTCCACTATTAAGCGTTGTTTTAGAAAGCCGTTGGGTTCATTAGTGGCACAAATGGACGAAAAATAGAAGTTGTGTGCTTTCATATCCCGACGATCTTTAGAAAAATCCCCTAGATTTTCTCATGAACCTCTATTGCATTTATTAAAGAGAATCAAGCTTTCGATCTTACCTTTGATCTTCACGGGATTTTTGTCAACCACTTCCACCTTCTTTGTTTCCCAGCTCACCCTACTTATCTCTCTAATTTCTCTACAGATTTTCTAGAATTTGTTGGGTGCTAAGTCAAATTGGCACGAGGAAATATTGGCCTGCATCAATGTTCCACGGCTACCTATTTCTCCACAACCTCTGTTGTTTTGCTGGCTGCTTATTTCTCCACGGCCTAGGCAATTTTCCACTCAGTTTTTTTCAGAGGATGATTGAAAACAATAATAATTATTCAGAATAAATCTCAGTTCATGAATAACAATAACAATCAGTTACTTATATGTAAACATCAAAGAACTCTCAGTTCATGAATTCATTGTGCATCGTAGTTTTTTGAAAATCCTTCATTGTGCATTGTATTTTTCGTAAAAACGTGCTCATGGTGTATGGAAATCATGTTCCACAATATATCGACTGTTTCATGCATGGAGATATTTTGTGTTAATGAAGAACAAAAATGCAATTAAGACTCTTGTTGAATCATTGCCAAGGATTCGTTCTTCTCACAGGTGGTGGAATTATGCGCAGTTTAGAATTGTAGGTGGTAATGTTTTCCACTAATGACTGAGTCCCAGTTTGTGACATCTCTTTAAAACAATTATGAGTTCAATTATCCTTTGAATTCATTCAAAACTCAGAAAAATACAGAATTGATCCTTACCTGATTCTCCTGCGCAATCCATGGGATTCAACTCAGCGTTAAATCTTATGTATAGCCGCCTTATTTCTCCACAATTTCCACCTTTATTTCTATGTTGCCTTGCCCAACTTTGCCTTTTTCTTCTTAGAATTTCTCTCTGCATTTTTTTATGGCTCCAGCTTCTTTTCACACGGTGAAAGGCTCAATCACTGAGCTGGGTTTGCATTTTAATTGTGGAAAATAACATTACAGAGTTTTTTTAAATGTAGTTTGACTTCTTTTTTTTACCTTTCCAAGTCATCTTCTGTCCTGCATACCTGTAGCTACCATGGTTGCATCCTCCCTGTGGCTATGTTCTCTAGATCCACGATGTATAAGCCTGTCTCATCACCATAACCATATATTCTGCCATATCCCATACTGCGATACCTTTGAATTCTATTGAATTATTTGCATTTTATTGCATCATTTGATTTGGCATTGCATTGCATCATTGTTTTCTTTCTTTTTTTAATTTTAAAAATGACCAAAGAATGGTCATATTTTAAAATTAAATGTTTTATCATGAAACTAACCTTTTTATTTCTTTTTGTAGGTCAAAAGAATTTGATATTTGAGCCTTTCATTTTTGATCTTTATGCTTAAGAAAATTAGGGTTGATGTGATATGGTACATGGAATGATAGTTAAATGGGTAGGATAATGGATATGGAAATGAATAGAATGAATAGGAATGGGGTTAAAGTAGGAAAGGATAATGGATAAGAATTTTGTGGGGATTATAATGAATGGAATATAAATATAGGATTAGGTCGAAGATAATGGGTGATGAGAAAAAGGTAATGAATGCATTCAGGTATTAACTCAATTTTAACAAAGTCTAAAAATTTCTACAAAAATTTGAATTTACAAGAGAAAAATTGTGCACTTACTATACTTGTACTTCCCTGATAGTATTGGATGAATGCTGCTATTCCTTAACAATATTGGATGAAGTTGTCTTGTTCGAATATTGTAGATAGATAGAAACATAGAGCTTATTTATGCGTCTTGTTCTACATTCTTCATTGATTCTGGTCCATTGATTGTTGATGTCATTCAGGTCCCTCTACAATTGATTCATAATAACTCAGGTACCTTCTCTCATGTACATGTTTATGCAATATATACATGTTTTTTCTAACATTTCAGGTCCCAACTACCAACAATATAAGTTCCGTCGTCAATTCAGCTGCACAACTAAGTTTCTTCTTGCGAACCTTCCCCCCTTGATGATGGGAAGACTAGTCCCCAAGGCTTGTTTATTCTGGAGGATAATTCCTACAAACTCAAACTGAAGAAATGGTAAAACAAAATAGAGAATTCATATTGGCCAAACAAGTTGGTTTTCCTATATGAATTCGAGTTTGTATTGTGCCACTTTCGTGGATTTTCACAACCAAACACCTTTATTATTTTTGACCTTTTTCTATTTTTTTATTTTTTCTTTTTTGGATGGAGGTGGGGTGTAATGGAGTAGGGAAGTATGAAAATCTTATGAAAATAGGTTATATGGAAGTCATGATTTAGTAGTAAATGGATAGATAATACGTGTAGAATTCAACGTGCATGATCGCAGAGCTTATCATACGATATGGATGATGGATGAAATCATGAACAATATGGCTTATGAAAGGCTTCTTTGGAGATTGATGTGACTTGACATGGTACAGAACTTGACTGCTTCTTCTAATGATTAGCTTCGTGTCCTTTTTCCTTGATCTCGATCATGTTGTAGGGTTTGTTGGTGTTGTTGGTCAACATCTAAGAGCAAGCTTCAAGAGTTTGAGTTTCATTGAATGAAATCAACATCAAGTGAATTTTCACTTTTCTTTGACTTGAAAATTTGTATTCATATTCTGGAATATGAATTTGACTTTTGAAAATTACTTCCTCCATGGAGTTCACTCCTTCATTCTTCCTATGACCTGCAAAAACATAGCACTTCCCTGCAATACAACATTAGATGATGGAGGAAGAGAGGTGTACAGTCTCTCTTCTTCCAATATATATGTAAATCATTACAAGCATTACTTAGAAAACAAGTCCAAAGATGATACACAAACAAATTGCATTTATTTACCCCTTGAGGAATGGTGGCCAGCCTAGACCTCCTAGCGGTATTTTGTTTACAAAATATTTGTTTTATATCCAATTAGAGTGATTCCAAAGCCAAGTTGAAGTGAATTCGTATGGATACCTCATATATAAATAGGTTTTCAAAATGATTTAAAATGTTATGGTAAAAATTATAAGGAGTGCCATGTTTGACAGTGCTGCTTGTTAATTTTTAACTAGACCAACAATCACTATTTGAAGTGTAACTTTTTCGATAAAGATCAGATCAGTATGATTCCACTTGGATATTAAAGTAGATTCATTTTTGTATTTCCAATAGAAACAGGTTTTAAAAATTATTAGGCTTGATATAACAAAATTGGTGATGAATAGACCTAGGAGGCAAAGTTTTACTATACTGTTTTGAAGACATGCAGTCATTAAATGTGGCATAACTTTTTCATTTCACCTCCAAATGGGATGATTAAAATTCTGTCTTAAAATAGACTCCCATATAAACAGGTTTTGAAAATAAGATGATTTGGTATGTCAAATATGCCAATGAACAATCAAAACCTAGAATTGTCACCATGCAGATTGTTCGACATGCAGTTAGTATTTCACGAATAATTTTTTCATATGATATCTGATTGAAGTGATTAAAATTGATTTGGAAACTAGATTCCAAGGGCTATCTTCCCTATGAATTTCAGATAAAAATGTTTCCATTAGACCCCTCAAATATAGGTTATACTAACTCTGTCCTCAACATTTCACTTGAGACCTAGTTTTGATTTTGATCACATTTTTATTTGTGATATAAATTGAAAACTTCAAAATGGATTCCAAAAATAGATTTCAAGAGATATGTAAAAAACATGATTTCAAAATGATCCTATATGGTTACCCAAAATAGGCTTGTTCTTACTGCATTTTGCCATGTAGTCCTTTCAAATGAATATTGAACCATGATTTGAAGAAAATGTTTGAAACAAATTTATTATGGAAGTCTTATTGTGAATTCATTCTACGTTTATTTATTCTATTCTATCCTATTCTATTTTAGAAAATAGTTCATTTTCTCAAGTATAAGAGAATTTCCAATGCATCCATTTTCGTAACAAGATCATAAGTAAACTCATATCCAAAATTTGAAAAATATACTTTAATGAATGTTTGGACATGAAATTTATTTGATCATAAAGATTTGATGAGAAAGAATGTTGAAGAATGGAGTAGTGTTGTGAGCTAATGACTAGTTGAAACCAAGTTTTAACATGATCTTTGTCTGCTTGGTTCTCATTAATTGTCATAGCACAAAACTCTTCTTGTGGTACTTGTTCAAAATCTTGTATGCACAAGGGATCGTATGATATACTTGCTAGAAATTCTTCAATTTCTGGATCTAATGTTTGAACTTCATTGCTTGTGATCCATGACTCATTCACCTCCTCACAAAGATATCTAGAAGAAAGTTCTAGATTCTCTTCCTGTGGATCATCTTCATGGATGTTTTGTTGCTATTCTATCGTTTGACATAAATATTCATCCCTAGTGAGCATTCTAAATTGAGGACAAGGACTTGAGAATAGTTTTGTGGTGGCATACCCTCCTTCTCTAAATGATTTCTTTAACATCATTTTTTAGATCTTGTCTTGCAAATGGATTTTGTAGTTATTTTTTTATTTTATGTTTTTGTTGGGGGATTTTGTTTTGAGAATCTACTTTTAGGATCTCTATTTCGAGGCATAAAGAAACATAACTAAGAGAAATGTATACTAACTAAATTTTTTTAGTGTTTTTGTTTATCTTCTATTTGACTATGCTGATAATTGCCTCCCCGACAACGACGCCAAAATGTTGGGCTAATTTATTAACATAAATTAACACAAGTATTTATTTATCAATCCGGGTTTGTAAAACTTGGAGGCAAATCCACATTATATGGACATAAGATATAATAAAGTTTAGAAGATAAAATTTGAAGATTTAAAGAAGTACATATTACAAATATAAACCTATTTTAACAATTTCTAATTCATTTATGTAATATACGAGGGAAGAGGCTCCTAACTTAGGAGAACCAGGTTGTCCTTCCCTTACAATACTACTTTCATGAAGACACATCTAAGAGCACTAATTAACAATGGTTTATGATGTAGAAGATGTAAAAGAAGAGGCTCCTAACTAAGGAGGTCTAGATTGTCCTTCTTCACAATCCTACTATAACACAATCACTATTGCTTCAAACCAGAAATGCAGAAATAAATTCAAATAAGAAATGGAGAATGAAATTCAGTTTTAGTTCAAGATCAAATAGAAGGGGAATTTAACTTAAATTCTTGTGTGTCCCTTCATATGTAGATTAGAATTAAACCAATATTCATTTAGCAATCATCACACATCTAAATACATTTGAAACAAGAACTAATCTATGAAAACTATGAAAATTGAACCAAGAAGTGCACTTAGCTTGGTGTGGGGGCCCTCCATCCTTGCCTTGCACACTTGAAGAAATTTCAGCTACAACAACTTCAGTAAATCAACCAAGCATGAACAACAAATTGAAATGAAACAGGTTCTTCAAATTAGCTTCAAACTCCAAAGTGTCTCAGCATAAAACTATACAAAAGTTACATATAAATTACCATACATAAGCCTTCAAAATCTTGGCTTAAATAGAAGTTTATGAAACAAATTGATCTATAATATTTCTAAAAATAATATCTACTCATGTCCAACTATATAAGTCGAACTCATCCAATTCATCCCAAGAAATATGGTCAATCCCATAAAATCTCAAAACTGCCCTATTTCCTAAGGATTTTCTAGTGACTAGTCATGTTTGACCAGCCTTGACCGGGCCTAATAAAGCTTGTTTTGAATGAACCAAGTGGAGTTAGCTTAGTCTTAGTTCCCAATATTTCCATTCATACATCCAACTCAAGCCCAAGTGTTCTGCAAATATGTCATCCACATAGCTATTACGAGAATTTCTGATTCAGTCCAAAATTGCACTTGAAACTCAATTTTCATAAAAACTTCTAGAAATTACAAAATTAAAATTAAACACCTGAATATGCATAAAATACATCAAAATGAGATGGATGTGATGGAAAATGGATGGAAAATATAAGGATTAAGTAATTTTTCTTAAGCAAAAATAGACCAAAACTGAGGGCCAACATGCACGTCATTCCAATGAAGTCTATGTTCTGAGCTAGAGATGTAGCACAAATATTCATCAGAGACATGGTCAAATTGCATGGTGTTCCGTAGAATATTGTATCAGATTGGGATGAAAAGTTCACTTCCAAGTTTTGGAAGGAGTTATTTGTAGGTTTGGGCACAAAGTTGGCCTTCAGTACAACTTATCATCTACAGACAAATGGACAACAGAGAGGGTTAATAGGATATTGGAGGACATGTTGAGGATGTATGTAATGCATCAACAACAAAAGTGGGAAGAGTATCTTCCACTGGTAGAGTTCTCTTACAGCAATGGGTATCAAGAATCTTTGAAGATGAGTCCATTTGAGGTATTGTATGGGTAGAGTTGCAATACTCCTATTAGTTGGAGTGATCGAGTTAATAGGGTGTTGATTGGACTGGACATGTTGGTAGACATGGAATAATAAATGTAGGTTATAAAGAAAAATCTAAAGGCAACGTAGGATAGGAAGAAGAGTTATGCAGATCAGGACAAGTTATTAAGGGAGTTCTAGGTTGGGAATAGGTGTACTTAGAGTTTTCTTGGAGCACTCTTTGAGGGTGTGGGACACTTATATTTTTGGAGAAAGAAGGAAAAGGAATAGCAGGAAAGCATAAGAGTTAATGGGATCAACATCTATAGAATATTTTTCTTGCAGATACCGAATTGCATGTATGTTTTCCTCACTACTTTCGGTATGCATGGCATATGCATGTGGTTTTTTGGTTATGATCTGTCATTGGCATGGAGGATGGCCAACATTGACAGTGGATTTTCTTAGCTTTCCATTTCTTAGATAGCCATGGTGATTGTAGATTCACTTTCTTCTTTTGTTTTGGATTGGGTCTCATGTTTCCTTAGCTTGGGTTGAGTAACTAGTTCCTAGAGCCTTGGTTGGACAAATGCTCTAGAGCCCTATAACAACTTGGGTTGACTTAAGCCTTGGTTGGAAAAATGCTTTGGAGATATTGGTGGGTTGAGTTACTAGTCCTGGAGCCTTGTTTGGAACAAATTCTCTAGAGCCATGGAAGGCTTGGATAGATACCAATCTGATGATGATTTTGTGATGTCTGATTATGAGATGGAATGTTATGAAACCAGCTCGCAAAAATATAGAAAGGATAGATCAACACCTTAGAAATAAGCCTCTTCGAGGGGGCAACCTCCTTTACATTACACAATGAACAATTCTTAGATTATTCAAATGACAAAACCTCCTTTCTATATATAAGAGTTTGAGGGGTCACAATATAACCAAAGTTGACCTAACAATAATAATATAAAGGCACACAAATAAAAATAGTGAGATTCTATGGGGCACAATAATAACAATATGGGGACAATAGGGGCACAACAATAACAATAAGGGATACAATAACAATAGTAATGGGGGAAGCATTAGTATTATAGGGACCTAACATGCCCCTCTCCTTCAAAAAAGTGTTTTCCTCAATGCTTGAGTAGTTCTGGATGCTTTTGTATAAAATTCTCATCCTCCCATGTGGAATCTTCAATGGGTAAGTTCTTCCACTTGATGAGATACTCTGAAATTGATCGATTTTGTAGCTACGAGCTGTTGTTCCTTTAACTGCTTCAGTTTCCAATATGATTTTTCCTTCCTCATCAAATTCTAGCAATATTGTTTGAACTGGAAGCTTGTCACCTATAACCTTCTTTAAGAATGAAACATGGAAAACTGGGTGCAATCGAGAAGCTGCAAGAAGCTCAAATTTGTATGCCATAGTACCTATCTTTTGCAACACCTTGTATGAACCATAATAATTTTGTGATAATTTATTATCCTTCTTAGCTTGCTTGAGGGACATTTGTTTATATGGTTGTAGCTGTAGGAATACCCAATCACCTACATCAAAACTTCTTTCATTGCGATGTTGATCTACTTTGCTGTTTCATTCTATCTTGCGCCAAGGTGAGGTTATCCTTTAAGAGTTGGAGAACTTATTGTTGATGCTCGATGTGATCTTACACTGCTTGAACCTTAGATTTTTCTCTTAAATATGATGTGATGGATGGTGGATGATATCCATAAAGTGCCATAAATGGGGTCATTTTTGTTGCAGTAT
>APFE031022340.1:0-13000 GCA_000404065.3 Pinus taeda
TTTTACAATAGTTCTGTACTGGTGCAGTCTTATACCAGTACGCAAGCTTCTACCTGCAGAAGGCTACAACCTTCTCTCGTTCTCCAGACTCTCCTGGAAGGGAGCTACAACCCCCTTAGCTCTTGTACTAGCTGATCCAATTACTAGTACGTAGGTGCTGGCCTACTGAAATGCTCCAACCTTTACTCGTTCTCCAGCTGCTATTGGAAGGGAGCCACCACCCCCTTAGCTCTTGTACTAGTTGATGTACTAGTACGTAGGTGCCAACCTACAGAAGGCAGCAACCTTCTCTTTCTTCCTCCAGGGACCATGTTTCATACATTTTCAGACTGGATACTCCTGAAGCACAAAACTATAATCTGAAGACCACGTTTCATCCAATTTTCATACTGGACCCATCAATATCATTGAAGCACAAAACAATCAATACTAGCATCATCAATTTCTGAATCACTAAAACACTGAAACCCTGTCAACAATATAGTCACCAGAACACAGAGCAGACTACATAACTCTGTAATAACAATCAAACCCAACTGCAACTTCAAACATCATACTTCATTATGTATATGCTACTACGATGAATCCAACCCGCGTATATACGCGCTTTTGCCAAAGCCAACCCACGTACAGATCTATACATATTCAATCATGACTTTGCGTCTGTTTCAGACATCAGTCATACCCAGATCATAACATGCATACAATAAAACATGCATCAATAATTCAGATCTAGTCTATCCATGATCAAACCATATAAAGATGATTCATTCAAACCATTTGATCCCGATCTATCCTTAGATCTTGTTCTCCATCAACTGGTGAGATCCCTCCTTAGCTCAGATCAAGAAATGCATCATAACCCATATCCTGCATACTGGATCTCATACTACATCAGATATTCAAGTCCTTTTCCATGCATTTGCCTAATGATCTTCTTCTCCTTTTATATTCTTAGGCCTTACTCAATACCATGGTCCAAAACCATAACAAAACAATACCACGGACCCAATACTTGGGTTCAACTCTTTTGGATGCAATACCATGAACCAAAACCATAGGATCAAAACCTGTCAGACTAATACCATGAACCAACCATAATATTTCCCATGTGCGTGTGCTTTTCTCTGCATGAAAGTGCGTGAACTTTTCTCTGCATGAAAGTGCGTGAACTTTTCTCTGCATGAAAGGAACTTTTCTCTGCATGAAAGTGCGTGAACTTTTATCTGCATGAAAGGAAATTTTCTCTTCATGAAAGTGCGTGAACATTTCTCTGCATGAAAGGAACTTTTCTCTGCATGAAAGTGCATGAACTTTTCTCTGTGTGAAAGGAACTTTTCTCTGCATGAAAGTGCGTGAACTTTTGGTTCACACCTTTTGTGCGGGAGACCTGTGGAACCACAAAATAACTTTGCTGCACTATAATTTATCATCTGAGATGAGTGGGTTTCCATCAAATACGACATATGTATCATAATGCCAACAATCTAAGAGCCATGAAGCCCTATGTCAAGCTTAGCCAACCCCTCTACAAAGGGTAGTAAGGTGGAAACAATTAGCATATCTCCATTATGATCATATGTTAGGCAAATCCAACAACTCAATAACATCCTCCTTAGGATTTCCTTGGCAACAAAAACAAGAATTTCCCCACACATTAACAACATTCTCCATGAAAATTAACTTGGAAAACCTAATAAATAATTTTGGAATAAAGAATATTTGACCAAGTGAGTATTATATTAGATTGCAGCATATATGTTGAGTAACAACATTGGTGCACGCTAAGTTCATCTTGGAAAATGTGGACTATTTAAAAATTCAAGCCCATGAATGTCGAGCGCATCACCAGCGAATTTATCACTTGACATGTGTACAACTTGGAAAGTGAGCACATAATTTGGATTCTTTTTCTTGTAGATTAAGAGAATGACTCGAGATATTAACGAATATTTGAAAAAATTTGCAAACATTTTGATTTACTCCCGGACACCAATCAAATCTACTTGTAACAACGTTTTGTAGTTGTCTTAATTCATACGGGCCTCCCCAATGTATCTCTACTTCATTAAAAGTTAACTTATTCTATTAATTATGTTTTCTTAACTCAAATTGGCCACGAACTAGCAATCATGACTTCCCCTAAACACCTTGCATGGCATGGCATGTAGTATTCTTTAATATATAGTAGAACTTATTTGCTAAGCTTCCAACTCGGTGCAGAGTTTTGATCTTCCTCCCAACCATAGACCATATTGTTCATTTCCTATCAACAGTGGGTCACCCCCGAGTTGGGGCTTCGACTCGATTGAGTAAAAACTCGGTCAAATATGGGTGCACATCTAGTATCATCAACTAACCAAAGTACCAAACCCTATTAGGCTCCAACCTATAGGCTCACGCCCCCCATAAAATTACAACTAGGCAGTGCACGCCCTTCTCTACACTTATAGACCCTCAAACTATGCCACCACCTCTAGGGCATATTACTCGGCTAAATAGAGACGTTCTCACAATCCTATGACTTCAGGACTTAGAGCTAATATCCAAGCTCTCTAGGTATGCCCCAGACCTTTACATCAAAACCTAGAAGCCTCCAACCTCCAGTTTCACATCCCCCATCAGCCTACACACAAGCAATGCGCACCCTTCTCTACTCTCGTAGTCCCTAGAGCTAAGACACCACTTCCAGCTACCCAACTTGGCCATACAAATTGGTTATTAGCACTGGAGCTCCAAGAGTTCCTACTGCCATCCTGGGTATCCGACCCTGATGACTAAGTGGATAACCCTTCAAAGTTCCCACAACTTTCTTTTAAGCACATAACCTTTTTCTGAGAATATAGATAAGTGCATACTGGCCCCAAAACATATACACTCATACACACACGAACAACGCCCCAAAAAGTAACTCTGCACTCACCAGCCTAATTAATATGTTTTGGCTCACAAACCTAAGTTTCGCATTTACATGGCATTTACAATACAAGATTTGACTAGGGGTGTTATATTTTATAATTGTGTCATTGCAAGGGTGGATAGGGCTAGGGATTTTGACAAAACAACCCTAGAGAAGACATGATTTTCTAGGCATTGATGTCATATCCAAAATAATTAAGTTTTTTTCTAAGGAACATTTCAGGATCCTAGCGATGACCAATGCTTGACACTTGGAACCTATACTTGGAGAGTGCAACACTTGTGGATCAATCTCTTGAAATGTGTACACCTTGGAGAGTGAGCACTTGCCTTTATCATCTATGTTGCAAAGACCCTTGGATTTAATTAATTAAACACCCTTATTTTAAGGCTATGGACGACATTAGCGTTAGTTATCAAGGGTTGTTATGGCTCTTGGATGTCATTCATTAGACTCCCTTAGTTTAAGGCTATGGACCACATTAGTGTTAGTGGGTGCCCGCTAACACTAATGTGGTCCATAGCCTTAAATCAAGGGAGTCTAATGAATGACATCCAAGAGCCATAGAAGCCCTATGTCAAGCTTAGCCAACCCCTCTCCAAAAGATAATAAGGTGGCAATAATTAGCATATCTCCATTATGACCATATGTTAGGCAGAGCCAACAACTAAACATCCACCTTAATATTTCTTTGGCAACAAAATAAAAAATGGCCAATACATCAACAACATTCCCCTTGAATATTTAGTTTGGAAACCAAACAAGGAACTTTGGCATAAAGGATATTTTACCAAGTACTAAATTGATTGGAGCATGTACGTTGAGTAACAACAATGATGCACTATAAGTTCATCCCTAACAATGTGGACTATCTAATATTTCAAGCCCATGAATGTAGAGTGCATCACTAGAGAATTTGTCTCTTGACATGTGTACAACTTGGAAACTGATCACTTAAATTAGATACCTTATCTTGTAGACTAGGTGGATGACTCAAGAAATTAAAGAATATTCGAAAACATTATCAAACATTTTGAGTTACTCCCCTCCACCAGTAAAATTGTAATATTCTTAATGGAAGATTTGCAGTGATAACAAAGACATGTAACAAAATTCACAATAAACTTTTATTCAGTAATGAACACAGGAACAAAAATTTCTCATCAAACAACCAACTGGCTCATTTTTTCATTAAACAAATATGTTGGAGTACAATAGAAGTCGGATGAGCTGCAATTGGGCTTGCACAAGGCAGGCTACAAACCTCAGGTGATCAATACAAAAGTACCCAGCTGTTGTGAATTTGTTGCTCCCCATAGAACTATGTTGTCTCCTCAAATCTACACTGTTGGTTGAATTCAAGCTCTAATTTACCCCCTCAAAACAACGCAGAAATTTCTGCAGTTTTCGGGATGTGCTCCTCTCCAAAAACCCAAAAAGGGTTTTCCCTGGTTTTGACCTGCCAATTTCAACCCCTTGTGGATTGACCCTCCTCCAATACTAGAAATCAATGTCTGTAGCTGGCACTGTTGTAACTTTCTACCACAATGTCAGAAAACCTCCCCAAATCGGTAACAATATTGGTGCTCTATAAGTTAATATTGGACAATGTGGACTATCTAACAATTCAAGCCCATGAATGTAGAGCGCATCACTGGAGAATTTATCTCTTGACATGTGTACAACTTGGAAAGTGAGCCCCTAAATTGGAATACTTCTCTTGTAGATTAGGTAGATGAATGAAGAAATTAATGTATATTTGAAAAAATTGGTAAATTATTTTGATTTATTCCCCTAAACTAATTAAATCTACCTATAACGACGTTTTGTAAATGCCTTTAGTCATACGGGCCAACCCTATGCACCTCTACTACATTAATATGTAGCTTCTTGTACTAATTATGTTTTCTTAGTTGGCATTGGACACCAACTGGCTCGCATGACTTCCCCTAAACACCTTGCATGGCATCGCATGTAGTATTTTTTAAGATACAATAGAACTTATATGTTAAGCTTCCAACTCGTTGCAAACCTTTGATGTTCCTCCCAACCATAGACTACATTGTTCATTTCCCAAAGCATATACACACATACACATAGGGATACCACCCGAAAAAGGAAGTCGCAACTCACCAACCTAATTCATATGTTCTGGGTCACCAACCTACACGAGGTTTGACTATGGGTGTTACATTTTTTTATTGTTTCATTGCAAGGGTGGATTTGGCTAGGGATTTTTACAATAAAACCATAGATAATACATTATGTTCTAGGCTTTCATGTCATATCCCCAATAACTAAATTTTTGCCTGGCACATTTACATGATCCTTGCAATGATCAATGCTATACACTTGGAATCGATTCTTGGAGAGAGCAACACTTGAGTATTGATATCTTGACATGTGTACACATTGGAGAGTGAGCACTTGACATTATCTTGCATGTCGTAATGACCCTTGGATGTCTAAGGGTGTCTAATATTAAGGTGGATGTTGTTGATTTACTGGCTTTGCCTAACATATGATCATAATGGAGATATGCTAATTTTTTCCACCTTACTACCCTTTGGAGAGGGGTTGGCTAACTTGACTTAAGGCTTCTATGGCTCTTGGATGTCATCCATTAGAAACCCTTAGTTTAAGGCTATCGACCAGATTAGTATTAGTGGGTGCTCACTAACAATAATTTGTTCCATAGCCTTAAACTAAGGGTGTCTAATCAATGACATTCAAGAGCCATAGAAGCCCTACGTCAAGCTTAGCCAATCACTCTCCAAAATGTAATAAGGAGGAAACAATTAGCATATCTCCATTTTGGTCATATGTTAGACAGAACCAACAACTCAACAATATCCACCTAAAGATTTCCTTAGCAAAAAAAATAAAATATGTCCAACACATCAAGAAAATTCCTGTTACACAGTAAAATGTCACTGTCACCCTGTCAGTCTCCCTACTGTGTCATAAAATCACATTCACCTTGACTATGCCCTCTGAAATGGATAAAAACCCTGTTTACCTAAGTTATTTGAATCATCGCGACTGTTCATTAAATAACCGCGCTGACTGGCGGAGGATAATGTGACTGCTGCGCTGCCAGTGCGGAAGCACACGTGTTTTCCGCGCTGGTCCAATTTCACAGATAGCGCACCCTCCGCTTGTATCATTGAGTGCTGACCAGACCTCTCCTATAATATATTTGCGATGCCAGTGCGCCAGCCCAGTTTAGCACCCGCGCTGATCCTGTTTAGGCGAGTTTGTTCTAACAGCCAGCCTTCCAGATGTCTCCAGACTTGGCTGTTAGCATTGTTGAGGTCGCCATCCTTTCTCTGGCATGTCTGTTCGACTGATCATCCACTTATCATGGGGGAAAGCTCATCCTTTACCTATTCATGGAGACTCCTTCTCCTTTATAAACCTCCACCATTGCCATGAGCAGCTAGTTTTTAGTTTGGAACATATAGACATTGATTGAGGAATTCTTAGTGCATTAGTGCTGCTTTTTGTAGGCATTTGGTGTGTTGTGTGAGGATTTCTTTTGAGCTTGAGTAAGGTCATGAGTTTGTTGCCTTGTATGTGAGAGAGAGACCTCTTTGACTTGGGAGATCTACTTTAAAGGTGAATGCTTGGAAGACATGCTGGCTGGACCCTCTAGAGAAGGACTCAGCGTCAGGACTTCGGTTGTACCTTACTCTATTTTCTGATTAGTAAAGATAGATGACTACTCTTATGGTTCCATTTCCATTTATCCTATGAATTATTAATGTAAAATTGTATCCTTCCTGACTGATACATAGTTTTTTTTAGTAGATTTTACGCTTGTGTTTGTTCTCTCTTTGCTTGTGAAGGTGTCCGTCCGCGAGGATAGTGGAGGACTGTGATCAACTGGAGCGAAGGAGCGAGAGGATCATCTCTTCGACAAATGTAGCGTTGGAATCCAAGTAGGTTTCTTTTACCCACTTGTTAATTACAACTAGGAACCTGCAGTGTAGCATTGTTTGATTGTTGCTAGACCCCCTTTGGGCTAGTAGGGATCGCCTTTGCTTATAAAAAGCTCCCCTTCGGCCTCAAAAATTCCGGTGCTACTTTTCAACGTGCGATGTCGTATGCTTTTCATGATATAAGACACATTGTACAGCCGTATCTTGATGATCTTCCTGCCCATTCAGCTAAACGTGCAGACCATCCATCGCACCTTCGTGAAATCTTTCTTCGTTGCAGACACTACAATATTCGTTTAAATCCACACAAATGTGTCTTCTGTGTAGAATCAGGTCGACTACTCAGGTTTATCGTCTCCCGAGAGGGCATCCGTCTGGATCCTCTGAAAGTCGAGGCAATCGTGAATCTTCCTCCCCCTGCAACTTTGCGGCAATTACAGAGTCTGCAGGGAAAAGCAAATTTTCTAAGACGATTTATACCAAACTATGCCAAAGTGGCAAAAGGTTTCACCCGGTTACTGAAGCGTGACACCCCATTCCGATGAGATGCCATAGCCGAGGAGTCGTTTTCTCATCTTAAAACTCTCCTGGTTTCCGCCCCTTTGTTGCAGCCTCCGAATTACCATCGTGATTATACGCTCTATTTGGCTGCTGCTGATACTACTATCGACATGGTTTTGGTTCAGGGCGATGATCATGGCATCAAGCATGTCATCTATTATCTTAGTCGCAACTTATTAGACACGGAAACTTGATACACATATGTCGAGAAGTTGGCTCTTGCCGCGGTTTGCGCTGTCCAACGATTCTGCCACTACATTCTGTTGCGTACTACTACAGTGATTTCAGATTGTAACCCCATGACATATATTATTTCACGACAATTGCTGGGGGGAAAGTACTCAAAGTGGATCGTGATCCTCCAAGAGTTCGACTTGGAATTTACTGCAGCCAAGTCCAAGAAATCACTTGTTTTCGCTGAACTACTATGCTCCTTGCCATCCACCGCTGCTTCCTCGCAGATAGGGGAATCAATTCTAGATGAAACTCTTTTCCTGATCAGCACCCTCGATCCATGATATGGGGACATAATCGTCTATTTACAGACGTCCTCCTTCCGCCCCGAGACTTCGAAAGATGCTCGTCGGCGGCTCCATCACCAAGCTCAGCCATATCGCATAGTTGGGGACACCCTATACCATCTTGGGGTTGATTCAGTTCTTCGTCGGTGTCTTACCTTCGAAGAAGCCGAAAGAGTTCTAAATGACTGCCACTCCGGTGCTTGTGGCGGTCACATGTCTGGATACGCTACCGCACAGAAAATCCTTCGTGCTGGCTACTTCTAGCCTTCCATCTTTAAGGACTGCATTCTTGCCGTCCGGTCATGCCACGAATGCCAGATATACCAGCGGAAGATGCGTGCTCCTGCTGCCCCTCTGCACCCCGTCGTGACTGTTGGCCCCTTTGCTAAGTGGGGCATCGATTATGTGACATGTAACCCTCGCTCGGCCGGGGGGCACGGTTACATCATCGTTGCTGTCGATTACTTCACAAAATGGGCCGAGGCGATGCCCACATTGTCCGAAGATGGTCACATGGCGGCGCAGTTCATTTTCAACCACGTTATCTCTCAGTTTGGAGTTCCACAAGCCATTGTCACTGATCACGGAAAGCATTTCCATAATCACATGATGGTTGAATTAACAACCCAACTTGGACTTAGGCATGATAGTTCATCTCCATACTATCCTTAGGCCAATGGTTAGGTTGAAGCCGTGAACAAAGTCTTGGTCACGATGCTTCAGAGAACTGTCGGCATGCACAAATCTAATTGGCATTTGATGTTGTTTTCTGCATTGTGGGCCTATCGGACCTCCGTGAAGGACGCCACCGGCTTCACCCCTTTTCAACTAGTATATGGGCTGGAGGCAACCCTTCCAATTGAGTGCGAGATTCCTTCACTCAAATTAGCCATCGAGTTACTTCCCGAGACTACCCCCGCAGAAGAGCGGCTTCTTTACCTGGAAAGACTAGATGAGACATGTCATCGAGCCTCCCTTGCTATAGAAGCTCAAAAGAAGCGAGTGAAAACTCACTTCGATAACTCGGTCAACCCTCGCTCTTTCGTTGAAGGTGACTTGGTGCTGCTCTACGATCAGGCTAGTGATAAGCTAGGAGCAGGAAAACTCGAGCTAATGTGGCATGGGCCCTACATTGTAAAAGGAGTTCTACAAAAATGTGCCTACGAGCTGATCGATTATGAAGGTAATCCCTTGGACCGGCCCCGTAATGGGCTATATCTTAAGAAATATTACACCTGAATCCAGGCACTATCTCATTTATTTTTACATGCATATGCTTTTTACAGTGTGTTTTGTGTGTGTGCGTTTTTGTTTTGGTTTTTGTCTTAGTGAGCCAGCGTGATTGCTACTTATTGTGTCTTTTGCTTCTGAACAGATGTCTGGATCACCTTACGTTGGTTTCGCTGATGGTGCTTCCCATAGCACTCGCAATCTGTCATTTGTGGCATGGGTGATCTACGATCCTCATGGTGAGTTGGTAGACATTCAAGTTGTGTGTCTAGGTTGCACAACGAACAATGTAGCTGAATATAGTGCTGTAATTGAATTATTAGCCGAGGCAATTAACCTCGGAATCCGCTCATTGGTTGTAAAATTGGATTCACAGCTTGTAGTTCACCAACTCAAAGGACAATATTCCGTCAGAGACCATCGCATATTAAGGTTGTATTTACGTGTTAAGTTATTGGAAAGAGATTTTGATTATATTACTTATCATCACATTCCAAGAAGACTTAATACTATAACTGATGCATTGGCTAACTATGTATTAGACAGAAATTTGCGAAACATGTAAATTCATAAACATAAGAAGCATAAGATACAATAAAAACACCATGTATATATATATATATCGTGTGCTCACTAAGGCGCTCAAAAAATAAGTGTATATGTCTCATGAATCCAAACGTTCTCAGTGCATCTGAGATGTATGTCTCTCAAAATAACAGCGGAAATGAAACCTAGGCGTCTACTGTGGTGGGTTATGCTCTCTGTAGCATGCCACCGCTCGTAGCACCCGCCTCAATAAGCGGTGCATCCTGGGTTCCACACCCACTGTGTGGATCTGTGCAGCCAAGGGGACCTCCTCGATCCCCTGGTAGTCTGGAACTCCTGCTAGCAACCCCTCCAGGTTGTGGATCACTGTCTCCGCCTGGTCCCCTCCTGCCGGAGCCAAGGCCAAGGCACCGACACCCTGATCTGCTCTCCGTGCCTCTGGTGCTAGGCCGAGGGGTCTCACAGGTCCTACATCTACACAACATGAGCATTTATTAAGACATATACATAAAAAATACAAAAACATCATCAATGAAAATGAAAAATATCAAGGGTTATACCTCCGTCATCCCACTGCTCTCCCGCAGGCAGCGGCATATCTGGATCTCCACGGAAGTCGATACCAGCATACGACTAGTCCTCGACGAAAATGACCTGGCTCTCTAGCCACTCTCGGAAGCAGAGGCCCCACGACACTGAACGCCCACCACCTTCGCGAGGCATAACCCGAGACCACTTGGAGGCCCTCGTCTCCCGCGCATTGCGTGGCGGGTCTAGTACCATGGTCTGCAGTCGGAGGGCCGGCACCTGCTCGAACATAAGTGGAAGCAGAAGAGAACCATAACCAAACTGTTTCGACTCTCCACGTCGACAGTTGTTCAGTTGTCTCTTCATGCTGCTGGTCACAGCCACCGCCCAGTTGAAGATCGTGGGCTGTAAGCAGTCTAGAGCAAGCAAAAGGTTGGCCTTTGAGGCCTCATGGTTTGCCAGGCTCCCTGCTGCCCGCGTAACTAGAAAAAGGATGGTACGAAGTACTATGTCAGCATGCTCACCGACACCCACCGACGGGATACTGACCTTCCCGCTCCGTGTCTTGACCGCCTGTGGGCAGACACGAGCCATCAGCTGATCCAGCGTCTCGCCGCTAGGACGCTACCCCTCCAGAATGGGCATCGCGCCTCGGCGGGACAACCCAGTCAAAAAATAAATATCAGTGGAGTCAAACTCGATGTCTCGACCTCGGATGGTGAATTTCCCATCTACTGGGTTCCATGCTCTAATCAGCAGCTCCAGCAAGTCCGACTGAGCTCTCAACCGCGGAGTGAGGAAAAATTTCATCAAACCGTATGCCCGCATCGCATTGCGGCACCCGGCATCAGCAAATGCGGCGATATCAGCGTTATCATGGTCCCTCTCCTGCCATGTAAAAGCCATCTTGCCCTGCAAAATCACCCAAAAGTCATTAGGCAGCCTGCATGTGGAAATTGGCATTCAAATTTAAAAAATTCATATGTCACGGCGCTAGCGCGACTGTTTCTAAAAGAGTCACGTTGGAAATGGCCGCCAGTGCTTTTTTCTCTGGGTCAGCACGGAAGGACATGGGTTTTCCGTGCTGACCCAGAATGTGGTGCGTGTTGGAAAACCCGGTCAGCGCGAACCCGATAGGGAAATCCGTGTTGACCGAGAGCGCTCCAACATTCAAAGAATTTGGCCAAATGGCCAAATCCCACAGTGGATTTGCATAAAAACATAACTAAAATGAAGTGCAGGACAAGAGGGACCTACCTGGAATCAACAGTCGGGAAATCGGCGTCCGGATGAGGAAGAATCAACTCCGTCAACTTTGTAGTATTTCAATGTTCTTCAGAGCTCCAATGGGAAAATGGTAAAAATGATTTTACAAACCTCCTATTTATAGTAAAAACTTGTAAATTTGACTATAAGTCTTTATGAATGTGGGTTTTTGCTATAGTTTCGCCATAAACCCAATCCGGATGTGATTAATTATGTTTTAATGCATGTTTTATTATGATTTTTTCGGCATATCAAACAGGTTTACATGGATATTTTTCTTGTGCAGGTCTTTGGAACCGGCAAAGTCACGGTGGATTCGTATACACTTGATCCTAAAAAATGTCGTCGTTAAGCTCTTTTCCGACATGAAACGAGAAAAGATTGCCAAGCCTCCTCTTAGCTCGTCTAAAGGAACGAGAGGCGGTCGTTTTAAAGCTCTTTTTCGACCATTTAAAATAACAAAGATTGCCAGGTGTTTGTCGTTTCACACTCGTTATTGGTTCTAAAACAACGTGCTTTTGGTCGCTTTTTTACTTTTTCAGGTCAAAGCCACTATTTACGAAAAGTACTCCTCGGTCGTAATGATCGGGCGGTTCTTTCGAGCATCGTTTTATACTTTTTCGGGCTCGAGAGACACAACTTTATGAAAAAGCATCCCCCCTAGAGTTTCCTTTTCAGCTGTCTTTTCAAACTCTCTAAACATGAAAAGACGCCAAGTTCTTCCTTTGTCAGACTCGTTAAAACTTAATGACATCGGACTCTATCTAAATGATGCCCTCCAAGCATATGCTATGCCCATCAAGCTTGTCATCCAAAAATAATCGGGGTACTCGCCAGAAATGGTGGGGGAAATAAAAGAACCATAATCGTCGTCATCGGCAATATGTCGCCCTTGAACATGGCACTGTTTGCATTCGTGTCTGGGTGGGGACATCTCATCTCACTTCACTTTTGCCTCCATGGGTTTGGGTTATCCTATTTGGCCACTCATCTGCTCATTGTCCTTTCGTTACGACCGCTGATCATTTGACCCCCAAATACTGCCAAATCTGTCATTGTGCCACCGATATGTTCAAGAGAAGTTGACCTCTACAAGTATAACCTCCCTCTGATATTTCACACGAAACAAATTTGTCTCTTCCCGTCTCGCGTCGATGATGTGGGAAACACTATGGCCCACCTTCGATAAATATCACTTCCTGTCGACTTCAGCTCATTATCCAGGAGTGACCTAGAGACTCCCTTCAAGTACCTTGGAGCCTACATGCCTCAATGGCAGGTTCTTCGTGTTCGACGCGAGGTTTTCATCATTGGCCTCTGCTCGGATGACTCTGCGGGTGTTCAACACCGGCTCATTCATTCACATGTCATGGATTGTACCTATAGTACCTTGAGGACCATCGTCATCATTGGTGGCCCCTCTCGCATCTGTTAACAGCTTCCATCATTGGCTGGTAATCAGACGATGTTCAAGCATGTTCGACTTC
>APFE031022342.1:0-29595 GCA_000404065.3 Pinus taeda
TAATCTCATCCAGAGTTTCAGATCCTTTGACAAACTTAAGATTAATAGCTTTTGTTTCTCAATCTCTTTTCTAAGAGCAACAATTTCACCTTCTAACTTTTCAAAATGTTTTTCCTTTTCATCAATTTGAAATTGTAGAGTATCAATGATCATCTTCTTTTCTTCTATACATCTCTTGAGTCTAGTAATTTCTTCAAAAAGGTTATCCACATCTATAGCATCCATATAATCATCATCTTCAAATGCCATAAACAGTTTATATTCATTACCTTGTTCATCTTCATCACTATTTGATAGACCATCACTATCTTCATGAGTGTAGTAGCTTTTCCTATTTGCACCCTGTTTCTTGTTCCATCTAGCAGGTTCCTTTCCTTTATCCTTATAAGGACATTTTGCAGCATAATGACCTACTCTTCCACAAGCAAAGCATTTTAAAGGTAACTTACCTCTGAACCTTCCAGAACCCCTTTGAAGATTTCTGACAAAATTTGATTCTTCTTCTTCTTCTTCTTCTCTTTCTGAATATGTGACTTGCTTCATAATAATCTCCTTTGCCTGACGCCTTGAAAGCAGCTTCTCTTCTATCTGATGGACCTCCCTTTTCTCATTTCATAAGCAGTTAGAATTCCATGTAGCTGAGACATAGTAAGAATTCGTAGATTTCCTTTTCTTCAATTGCAGATACTTTAGATTCAAACTTGGGGGACAATGACCTTAGAACCTTTTCAACCACAATAGCCTCTTTTATTTTTTCACCCAAATTTTTCATGCAATTAACAATCTCATCTACCCGAAGAAAGTAGTTAGCCACACTTTCATCATTATACATCCTGAGATTCTCATCCTGATAGTTTGAAGTTTGGCACGCTTTACCTGTTCATCTCCTTCATAGCTCGTGACAATTTTGTCCCATATCTCTTTTGCGGATTTATAGTGCATTACCTTCATGAATTCCGATTCGGATATACATCCTAATAGGGTACTGACTGCTTTTGCATTTGTTTCATACTTCTTTTTCTCGTCTGCATCTGTAGGAGTAGTTGAAGGAAAAGCATATTCTGTCTCTACAATGTTCCAAAATTCTGTACCAAGAGATTGAAGATAGGCAGTAACTCTTACCTTCCAATAATTGAAGTGTCCCATCAAAAATCGGTGGCCTGATAGATGCTTCCCTCTCGTAGTTGCTCATGATGAAAGATCTTCCTTCAAGTGATCAAGCTTCTTCAGAAGGACCGGCTCTGATACCAATCGTTGAAAATAATACTGAGAGGGGGGGTGAATCAGTATTATATTGTTCTTTTAATAAATATTCCTTATTTACACTTTGAATTATTTTTGCATATCAGTACCATAAAATAATGAGCAAGAAAAACAGACAGACACATCAAAGAACACCAGATATAAGGTGGAAACCCAATGTGGGTGAAAACCACCTACTGCAATATGTCTCTATCTTCTTTCAAATTAGAAACCCTTTTACAACGGTCTTGTACTGGTGCAATCCTTTACCAGTACGCAGGCTGCAACCTGCAGAGAGCTACAACTCTCTCTCGTTTTCCAGTCTCTCCTGGAAGGGAGCTACAACCCCCTATTTCCTTTTCTTCCAAGGACCACTTTTCATAAATTTTCAGATTGGATCCATAAACATCAAGTGATCATCAAGTACATGTAGATTTCACAACAGTAACCAAATCAACAAAACAGAACTAAACCCATAACACCTTAACAACAGAAAAATTCAGTCAACAGATAGTCCTGAGACAGATACGCAATTTTCCTTTCTCTGGCCTGCGTCGCTACGCACTTCACCCTCTGCTTCTCTACGTATACCCGCAGAGCTCCTTCTGCTGCACTGCGTGACCACGCACTGCTTCTTCTACTGAGCTGCGTACAGTACGCACCCAAATACACTATCGCGCCACGTACTTCACTGAAGGCATGCACCCAAAGCCACTATCGCGCCACGTACTATTTCTGTGTGTACGCACCTGAACCACTGTCGCTCTGCGTACCCACGCACTGCTCCTTCGTCGCCTATGCATACCCACGCACTGCGTCTTTGTCGCCCCTGCATACCCACGCACTTATCCTTCTTCTGCTCTGCGTACCTACGCAGAGGAACCGTTAAACACCTGTGTACATCAGATTAGGGCTGAATTTACAGATCACCAGTGTGCTACAGTTAGACAGATGCCTAGATCTGATCAAGCGCTCGGGAGATCACCCTTTACAGATTCGCTTTCCACTTCACTTTCATATAGATCAAGCTTTTTGAAACAATAACCCAAATATTTCAGATCTTAAGATATTCAACCCAAAAGCATACCAATCCAAATGATCTCCTTTGCTTTATATAGGCAAGCTCTTCCTCAAATCAAGGATCATGGGGCTCAATAATAATAATAAAATAAAACAATACCACGGGCCAGAACCATGATAACACAATACCGTCGACTAAATACCAAGGAACCCCACGTGTGCGCACTTTACTGCCATGAAGTGTGTGCACTGGGGGTACGCACCTCATGAATGGGTAACCTGCGTGTCTAGACGCGGTCCCTGCACAGCGTACCTGCGGGTACGCATCTTCTGAACTGTTCTCCTGCATACTTCTTAATTTTCATCATATTGAGAGCCCTTGCCATGGGTGTTGCCATCAAGTACAACATTTGTAACATATATCCATACCAGAAACATAATGCCAACAAGAATAGATAGAGAAATCGAGAATCTAAGTGCACACTACTTCATTTTATTCCTCTCTCTCTCTCTCTGAGCTAAACACATATTTTTAGTGATACTTGTGATACAATTAGCACCATTATTTTATTGGTTGGATCAAATTGATTTTTTTTTCCTCATAGAAAAATCGTAGCCTTTTATTAAGATATAAAAAATTACATATGTACATGCCTAGAGCATTCACCATCCATCCAACATGAATCAAAGAAAAATACATAAGAACTATGATTTTTACACATACAACCCATAAGTCAAATAAAGTATATGTCTATAAGTCTTCTCACACAAAAAACCACTAGAAAGACACAAGTAGTATCCATGCTACTCTGTAAGTATAATACTACAAAAAATATGTTTGTCCATTGTCCCAGTTTTTAAAAAATAAACAGGAAATGATATGCAAAACTTATGTCTGAGATTATACATAAAAAACGCATTGATGTTGATAATTTTGAACTATCCCATTCTATGTTTCCGTTGACCTGCCAAGAGCCCAGATCCTGTATAGCACCCTCTTTAGAGAGTATATTTTTGTCTATGTTATGCTCCATATACATATGATGGCAAGAAACAAAGTTAAAAGATGATTTAAAACATTGTTCTTCTTCTAAAATAGGCAAAAAAATATGATTGTGGCATCTCCCGACAACATTGAACCACTTTATCACATTTAAAGAATCCCTAAAAAATTGTATGGAATGGCATCCCAACTTTATTGCCCAACATAAGAGAATTTTGAAAGAAAGAAGTTCTGCAAAATTATTAGTCCCTCTTCCCAAACCAATTTTTTATTGTAAGCAGTGGTGACTATTGAGGTGTATAATTATCCCTCCACCACAGACTTTGTGCTCGTCAAATGCTCCATTAAAATAGGCCCATGAGATCTAGTGATTTATTTCCTCCACTAATATCACTATGGGGGCTGAAATTGATTCCTTGGAAGGCATGAGTGAATGCATAGCTTCAATTTTGGAGAAAATCAACATATAAGTTGAGGAGAAGTCTCTGAAAAAATCTTTATTTCTAGAAATCCAAACTCCCCAGCAGAAGAGGGGAGGGATGTTCCTGTGCATTTTGTCTTGAGCTGCATCCCACCACAATTTCTAGGCCTCATCAAAGTTTTGACCTCGCCAATCTAAATTGCATCCCAAACTCGGTTTGATAAGCTCAAATTTACTCGGGGAGAAGGGAAAATTAAGAAACATATGAATGACCAATTCTTCTACATTTTTGCACAAATTGCACCAATCGGGACCTTATTTCCTTTTTTTTTGTAGGTTATCCCATGTCAAGATTTTGTTTTTTATTACACACTAAAGGAAAAGTCTAGCTTTGGCCAGACAAATCAGATTCCATAGTTTAGTACACCACCAGTCTAGTTTTATTTGAAGCTGTGATCTATCTAAAAACAATATATGCATTTAGGAGAGTAGACCCTTGAAGTTACATGAACCCATTTGAGCATATCTTCATGGTATGTGATTCTAATATGGGATCTTCTTAAGGCTGTTATATACTTTTGCCAGTTTTCTGTAAATTCATTGTTTGATTGGAGTTGCTCTACACTCATCCATCCATGTGACCAGAGAGTGGATCTTCTGTTATCCACAACTTAGGTCAAATAAATTATCCTTGACTCATTCAAGAAAAATACCAATTGCCAAGGAAGAACAAGATTTTATGGCCCTCCTACCCAAGGGTCAAGGTCGATTATAAATCTTTCTTTGTTTCATATGTACCAAGATATCCCCAGACCTACAACATGAAAAGGGCCCATTGTTACTTTCCATATTTATGATGACTTGGGGATCCTTTCCATAGGTTTTCTGACCCCTTCATCCAATGAAAGAGGAAAATTATATTTCCTTGACAACAAAGTAGTCCAGATATTTTCAACGGATAAAAGTCTCCAACTTGATTTCCCAATAAATATTTTGTAAACAGGGGAAGACCTTTTAATCCCTAACCTCCCCATGATTTAGGCAGTGCAATATTTTCCCACGCGACCTATGGTAGAGTGAATTCTTCCTTATTTCCTAGCCATAGAAACCTCCCACACATTTTCCTTATGGCCTGTAGAATACCTTTTGGCACCTAGGTGAGGGTGATCCAGTATGTGAAAATTGCTTTAATGTATGCTTTAATGAGAACCAATCTTCCTGATCTAGACAACCACTTATAGCTCTAGTGTCTTATTCGTTTCTCCACTTTTTCCACAAACAACCTCCATTCAACCTTTCTATAAGCATTTTTCGTCATATAAAATCATAAATATTTAAAGCTTTCCTTGATACGCTTTGCCTCAAATGGTAGATAAGATTGTGCTCTTCAAATTTCCTCCTAAGTTAAGCTTTCATATGATAGGAATGATTTCCTTTCATTGAGAATCATCCTTGTTGCTTTTTGGAAGAGCATTAGTGCATCTTTTAGTCATTCCGGGTCCTGTCTAGATCCAATGCTTAAGAGTAAAATGTCATCCAAAAAGAGGAGACATGTGATGAATAAATTGGAAGAAAATTCAATACTCTAAAGGTCTCCCCTCCTTTTGGCTGATAATAACACTCTACTAAGCCCTTCAATTGCTAGAAGGAAAAGGAGAGGTGATAGAGGACACCCTTGCCTCATCCCTCTTTGAGAGTGAAAAACAGTGGAAGTTGACTTGTTTATCAAAACTGCAAAAGATATATTAGTAATATAGTCGATAACCCAATTGATAGAAGGAATTTCAAAACCTAGATGAGTCAACAACATGTGCAAATATATCTAGCTAATTCTATCATATGCTTTATAAAGGTCAATTCTTGCTATGATGTCTTTCATTTTTCAAATTTTGATGTTGTGCATACCTTCCTTTACTACCCCTATAGCCCCATGTATTTGGCATCCATCTATGAATCCAAATTGTTCTTTGGAAATATTTCTAGAAAGGATAAAACAGAGGAGAATTGCAATTATTTTGGCGATGATATTGTAAATACAGTTGCATAAGGAGATCAACCTAAATTCTCTGAAAGATTGTCGATCATCAACACTAGGGATCAGAGTAAGGAAATTTGTATTGAAGGGATTGTGGATATGTTCCCTTTGTCAAGAGTCTTCAACCACTCGAAGTTGGTCGTCTCCAATCAGTTCAAAGAAACCCTGATAGAATTCCAAATCCCATCCATTCAAACTGGAATTTTGTCCTTCTACATGGATTTTAGAACAACTTCCAATCCCCCTTTGGTAATTAGGGTCATGAAGTTCTGATTGTCTTCTTCCTCCAAAATACTAGGGAAAATTGGGCAATTTTGATCACTTCGACAATTACTGCTTCTTGTAGAGCCTTGTAAAGGTTTTTGAAGAAATCCTTGCCCAATGTTGTGATCACTTCAAATAACTTAGCCTTATTTCCATTCACTTCCTACATTTCCAAAATATTATTTATGTTCTTCTGCTCTCTGGCAAAATTATGGAAGAACTTGGAATTTTTTTTGCCGCTCTTTATCCAAATTTCCCTACTCTTGAGCATCCATTATTCCTCTTTGTCTAGAAAAATCCTTATTTTTCTTATTTCAAGGTCTTTGATCCTATCCTTTACGTCCTTTGAAACATATCCTCATCCTTTAGGATTCTCCAGTCTTTCCAGCTCATTTTCAATCATTTTAAGATCTTCCTCATCCCATATCTTCTTTTGTTTTTCTCATAAGATTGAAGCTTATTTTGCCTTCTTAAAATTTCCATGACTTGATGAGTGGTTGATCTCGTCTCGCCTGGATTGAAAGGGATCCATGTTGTTATCAATCCTCTGGATCTCCAAGGCTAAGGAAGAGTGCAGCTGAGGTAACCACAAACCAACGTTTTGACTTGGTATCTAGCTCTACCAAGCCAGAGAGGGCTCTCTCCACAAAATCACAACCAAGAGGGCTAGATGAATTATGGATTTAGGCTAGTTATGATGTGTTGAAGCGTTTGATTGTTTGAAATTGGGTTTTTGGGTGAGGATTAGGTCAAAGAGACTAGGTTGGGGCCAATAAGGGTATGATTGCAGACATCTGATGGAGCAAGGTAGGTAGACACTCAAACACTTTAAGGTCCTTGAGTGAGATGGATCAGACTGGTGAGGCGCTAGAAGGAGAAAGACAAGCATGTTTTCTTTATAAACTTAATAAAATGGACAAATTATGAAGATTTCCCCAAAACAGAGCATGTAAGATGTATTCTGCTCATCAACTTGAAAATCAACATATCATAGAAGTGAAATGAAACATGAGTGTACAAAACATTCAAACATATGCAACATAAGAAGGAACTATGTCAAAATGCCATACCACACATATTCCATCAAAATAGCTTTAATTCATTCATTAAATTTCTACCAAATATTGATTACACTAGTGTCTCTGATCAATACAACAACATCCCACCAATGAAATGAGCCAAGAAATGATAGATATAGCCATAAAACAACTTCTCCCATCCTCAGGGGTCAAATCCATGAGCTAAGGAGTTGTTCCACCAAAATTTGAACTGAAACCTAGAGTGTAGGGAGGTCAAACTGACTCATCCCTCACTTTTTGGAAACTAATTCATTACGTGACAAAAAGAGTTTTCACCTAATGTATTTACCATAGGTAACTTTAAAAGACATAATTACATTTTTTTCACCAATTACATCAGTAAAAAAGTTCATAAAATTCCTTGAGTAACCGAGAAAGTGTGAAAAATAGCAAAATATCAATTTTTGGTCCTATGCGTAGTGCCAGTGGTCTATGATTCCAGCTGAGTTTTGAAGGGGTTTCCGATGTCCAAATTGAGCTCAAGATAGCTTATTCTAAATCTTGTCCTCTCTAGTTGAAATGTACTTGGTTACAAAAAATGATAGGATTTGACCTTCCAAAAATTCAATCTCCCAAGACTTCTCCTATGCGCAGTGCCTAGCTGAAAAAGAGGGCAAAAATGTGATTTTTGAGGTGTTTTTGGCCATTTCTCCATGTCAGATTGCCCAATTTTGGTGTGCCAATAATCAAATTTCATGTTTACTGCTTTATGAATCCAATGGTGGTCTTGTTTTTTCATTTGGAGGCCTCTAGAAGGTGTGCAGTGCCTAGGGTGTTGCGCATAGGACAGTCCAACTGTGCAAAAACTGTCAAAGTTTGCACAAAAACCCAAAAACTTTAAAAAATGCCCAGAAACTTGTCAAAATTGATACATGAACTGCTGATGAAGTATGTCAAGCATGGAAAGAGGCCTCAGCAAGGATATCAAGTTTTCTCTTCTCCTCTTGCAGATTTAGGGTTTCAAGCTTTGACTTCACTTTCTTGAGTTTTGACCTTGCTATTTGGTTTCTTCGACAATAACACTTTGCCAGCCGCCTTTGTATATCATTGTCTTTCTTTGATTTATTCAGGAGCTTCTCAAGATGGTTTTTAACTCTCTCAAATCAATGCTCCCTTTAGGCCTTTGGTTCTTGGCCTTTTTCTTGACACTTGTTCTTCTAGCTCATCAGGATCACCATATTTCTTATATGCTTCATCAAGTAAGGCCATAGCCTTTGTCTCCTCTCTTTTGTCTTTGAGAAGGTTCACCTCCATGATTAGTTGTTTTGTTTTCAATTATTGATTCTCCTTCTCAAGAAATGAAATGAAAAATTTAGCTCTATCCAATTGAGTCTGAAATTGTTTAATTTGGGCCTCTTTCTCTTTAATGATCAAGCTTGTGTTTTCATGATCATCTTGATGATCCAAGTCAACAAGGTCAAATTTTGTTTCTGTCTCATGGAAGTCTTCATCCTCTTTCCTGATTTCCTCATGAACAACTGTCTCTATGATCTTTTATTTGCCCTTTTGTACCTGCTTTACTGATGAAGAAGGCAGGGCCCCTCCCACAATCTGTGGGGCAAACACCTGCCTATGCCCTTTCTGATATGTTCTAGTAAATATGCCTATTTCTACCCCTTTAGGCTTGCTGACCTTAACTCTTCTAGGTGACCCTGTATGACCATGGAATGGTGATGATGGTGGTGAAGTAGGCTGAAATGATGGAGGAATAGATGTAGTGGGATGAGATGGAGGGGGTATGTCTTCAACATGATGATCACTAGAATGAGATGCAGAAGGCATATCTTCAACATGTGGAGCAGTGAAAATATCATTGGCAATGAAAGTGCCCCATGAGATGTTCAACTGATTAAGGTGATGGAGGACAATGATCTTGATCAAAGAGTGATGAAAGAGGCTATTCATTTGTAGATCATACTTTTTTCCTCGAATTGTGTATGCCATTTTTTTAATGCTCCTGAACAAATAATAAGGAATATTGCATTTTGACTCTTTTGTAGTGCATGTGCAATTTGATATGGTATGTGTAGAGTCTAGAATATTTGCCTTCTCAAGTGAAGTACTTCATGATGATGTTCATCATGGGAGCATACTTATAAAGAAGATGACTGAAAGGGAAGAATTTATTTCTCTCATTTCTGTACTGAGGCTTCAAGTATGGCTGATAATATTGATCATCTAGGTTTTGAGCCTTAAACCACTTCTCACCCACATTAGGTATTCCATTAGCAGCAGCAATGATGGCTGAGGATATGGTGAAGGTTACACTAGCAAGGGTCACTTGATTTTCCTCGAGATTTGAAATGAAAACTCTAGTCAAAACAAGGTGGCTTTGAACTATTTGTATCATTTCACAAAAATCAAAGCATCCCATATGATTGAAACAAGTGACTATCATGGATGAGGCCATTAGTTCTCTGGTGTTCGTAGGCTCAAACCTCAATATTCTTCCTCCTTTGTGTTGCCTTCTTTATTCTATGTCTTCCTCCTCTGTAAAATCTCTATCTTCCTCCTCCATGATGTGTTTTTGTTCTTTTTGTCTTCAAACCCTAGGTATTAGGAAATGGGAGTAGGAATGGGGTAGGAAAAATTTAGGGAGTGGGGGGAGGGATTAGGGAACTTAGGGAGGTGATTGGGGATCGAAATATTTAAGGGATTTGGGAATTGGAATTTTATTACAGGTATGGCAGTATGGCTGCATAGGAATTCGTTGCCTAGGACTTAAGGTTTAAGGAAGAATACATTTGGGATAGGGATTTAGCAATACAGGGGTAGGAATAGGGTTTACTATGATGTGGGAAGGATAGTAGGGTCTTAGGAATAGATTTGGAAGTGTGGGAATGAAACTAGGGTTTGCAAGTTTTGAAAACTCCAAATTTCACACAAGAAACTTAATACCATGAATTTATGACTTGTGAAATGTAAGGAGGGTATAGACAAGGCCTTTCTTACTTGCTAGGAGGTTAAGAAACCTTGTGTTGAAGGTTTGGAGCACTTGCATGAAATTTGAGAGCTTACAGATGAAGTTTGATAGGTGCGTAATGCCTTTGATGCGTGCCCAACGCCTTTGATGCGTGCACAGTGCCTGTCTACCCTATGCGCAGCCCCGAGAAATTTGTTGCCTTTAAACCTGTAAAATCAACTTTTTGAACCAAGGGAGTGTGATCTTGACCTTTGAGAGTTAAAATGAGTTTGTTTTTGATGTCTTGATGGCCTTTATACTTCATGAAATTAATGATTTAGGCCTTGGGACCCACTTTCTTCCTTTTTTCATTCACCTTACTCTTGGAACTATAACTTTACACTTGACCTTTTCTTTGACAAATTGATCACTTTGATATACATTGAGAACACTTTGACCTTTGACTTTTTGTTCCTTTGGCATTTTGGAACTCTGAATTAGCAGCTTGGATATCATGTGCTTATTACATTTGAAAGACATAAAATTACATTGGGAAAAATAAAAAATATTACATTTAAAATCAAAATTACATGCTGAAACAAGATTTTTTTTTTTTACAAATCATCCTCAGATAGTGAAGATATGTTATTTGATCACTATGAGACTTGCTCACATTATGAAATTGAAATGGTGTTTTATTGGACCTTGAAAGAATGAAACCTAGAGACCTAATGAAAACCTTGAGCGAGTAGACTTCATGGTGACTTGACTGACATAAATACATGATGAAATGAGCTTTCGTGAATGAAGTATGCTCAGTAAGACATGAATGTGGGCCAGCAAGTATATATTTTTGAGGGAGAGTGAAGTTTTTGACTAGGGCTACCATCAGTGAGTAAATTTCTGAATGAGGACCTAGGTGGAATGACAAAAATTTATGAGCGAGACCCTAATATGAATATGAAAAGAGGAGTTTTGATCACTGATGGTAGTATGCAAATACTGACTCTAACATCAGCCTTATTGGGGATGGAAGCTCCTTGGAGGTGTTAAGAACACCGTAGACGGAGTGCCTAACCATGTGGGCCAATACGGTAAAAAACTTAAACTGAAATGCATGACTAAACATTGATAACTCAAATGACACAAGTACTTACAAAACTTATTAATAGCAGCAGACCATCGAGATTTGAAGGCTTCAAATCCTAATGGCAACCATGTGCCTACTGAAGAAATATGTACAATCATGTGAAGTGATCCTTCCAATGTAACCAATCCAGCAGATGGCTACTTACTGAAATTCTGCTCTCATTGTCCTCGAGTAGGCAGAATGATGTACATGTAGGCAGCTCACAATAACAACTGAAACCAAGATTTATGCTGATAAACAAAACAACATTCATCTTCTCCAATGCTTGCAAAAGACTGTCCAAGGGATCTTGAAAATTATGAAGCATTACCCTTTGTGAATCAATAAAAGGAGAAGAATAAGAATTATTTCCATATGGTTGTAACAAATTAGCAAAAGGATCCTCCATAATATTTTCAACAACATAAGTGTCCTTTTCTATGGGATCTAGGGAAAACTCCTTTTCATCAACAAACCTTTCATTTTCTGAACCTTCAGGAAGATTTGTATCTACAAGGGGCTCTAGAAGAACTTCTTCTTTATCACTATTCTCCTCTTCATAATCACTTGGAAACTGGAAAGGTTGTACAATAACATCATCATTTTTAATGGATGGAATATGGATTTACAAATTAAGAATCTGATTTATTTATTTTTCAGTGGAAGGAGGAATTACTCTTTGTTTTCTTTGGACAAAATAGCAATTGTCTTCTTTCCCTCCTAAAGTTTGACAAGGATGTTGAATATCTTCATTAATTTCAAGTAAAGGAGTATATAAATTTTCATCAGACTACCGATTCATTCAATGTGATTCCTTTTGACTATCAAGATGCAAAATTCCTTCATCTTCAAGCAAAGAGGAATCTATTGTATGTTGACTATGATCTTGTGTATCAAAGTGAATCTCTTCTTTAGACTATTGTTGAAGGGAAAAATCAGGGAAGGCTTCAATGATTTCTTCATCATCCATACATTCAATATCATCAATACTTTCAAGATATGCAATGAAACCTTCACTATAATCACAACAGTGTTGTAAAGAAAGATAGCACTTCATATAATGGTTGGAGAACACATTATGGAAATCTTTTAGAGAACATAAGCTTCTTTTTGGTAACCCTTCATACCATACCCTAGATTTATCTTCAAGGGTAGCCATAAACAACTTCAAGAGATAGTCCTAAGGAAAATAAACTCTTAGCCTACATACATGTACATGAAACCTTACTAAATGCAAAGTAGCATCATCTTCTTGTTCATTTCTAAATATAGGAAGATTTGTAAACTAGTCAACATGAGGCATAAAATTTGGAAATCCATGGATCTGAGATCAATCCACAGGAGCACACCTGGGATTTCTTCTTGCAATAGAACTCATCTTGACAACAATGAAGTCCCCAAGAAGGTTTTCAAACTACTGGTTGTTGAAAAGTGGAGTCGCCATTGTTAGACTCGGTCTTGTCAGTCCTCCGTCAGAGATCAAAACTCTTTTTGCATTTCATTTTTAGGTGTCCCATTCTGCTTGATCACCTGCATTCCATTTAGGAGCATGCCATAATCTGATGGGAGGGTTTTGTCATTCATTCCCCTCATGGTTGTACCTGCCGGGTTGGTCCAAGATTATCATCGTCAATTATGCCCAAAGATATTTCTTCTTCAAAACTTTGTTTTGAAGAAGAAATTGTTAACTTTATTATTTGTAATAGGTGTATTTTTAAAGTCTTCTGTCATGAAGAATTTCAAATGTAGGCCTTGGTCATCTTGCTAGGTTCAGCAGCTCCTATCCCTGCAAAGAAATCAACATAAGAGCCATCATTTCAGCCAAAAATCAAAGAGGAAACAACTAAAACAGAGTTTATTTCAAAATGAGAAAGTGCCAAAAGTTCTGCAACATTGGCAGGACAGTTTCTGTTGAAATGCCTACTAACTATGTTGTGGAAGTTAAGGATACTAAGTTCTTGTTGCACAAGTTTCAATTGCCTTAAAAGTCTGTTCGACTGCAGAAACCAGCTGCTGAAGCTCATGAATCCATGAATGACAATGTGTCCCTTAATGATATTCCAGGAGGTGCGAAGGCATTTGAGTTTTGTGCCAAGTTTGGCTATGGGATCATAGTCACTGTAAGTACCCAAAACATCATGTCTACACGTTGTGCTGCAAACTATCTTGAAATGAATGAAGGAATAGAGAAAGGAAACTTAACATTGAAATTGGATACCTTTCTAAATTCAAGCCTCCTTAATGGCTGGAAAGATTCTATCATTACATTGCATACTACAAAGTCATTCTTGCTCTAGTCTGAAAATCTGAAGATTATTGGTCGATGCATTGATGTTGTAGCTTGGAAAGCATTGACAGATCCAGTAAATGTAGATTGGTCGTTTAATTATACAAGAACTTATATGATGCAAGATCAAAAATCTTTCATAAGCATCTTGAACCCTACATTGAATGAAATTCATAGCCAGCATTATCACCTTGTACCTAAAGATTGGTGGGTTGAAGAGATCATTGAAGTCACGACACATTGTGGAGGAAACAAAAATCAATGTGAAAATCGAAATTGTTGGTGAAATTGTAGGTGCGGCACATAGAAGGGTGGTCGCGGCGCATCCACAGCGTGCGGCGCATAGAGCCGTTTATCATAGTGCAAATTTGGTTGTGCGCGGCGCATCCAGCCTGCGCGGCATGTTGGACTAGGGCGCGGCGCGCAAGGTCGACACGCTAAAAAAAATCATCATCAGTGATCCAAAATCAAATAGTTCATCACAGATCATGGGCACAAGAAGCAGATGGAGGAGGACATTATTGTTTGCAAATATGTACCTGATGATCCAGAGAGTTTGTGTGGAGAAAGGTGCCTAAATTTATTGACAAATATAGAGCGCACGCTTGAGTATTGCCTTTGTGGAGATTGCCGCAAAAACCAACGATTTCAGTGATACGTGAAGACAAAATTATTCAAGACAGATGGATGTGGAATTTGTATTTTTATGATTGATAAACAACTAGACATGAAGACTTGCAAGGAAATGATCTTGGGAAAACTCACACCCTTAGTTAGTACCTTCAGGTTGAGCTATTTGAAATTTAATGAGTCGTGCCGAGGGACAATTTGAAATTGAATTGTTTCCATCAATTTCAACATGATAAGGCACTACCAGAAGTTGAAGCATTGGAGCAAAAGTTGTTTGCTCATCCCTGTCATAAGTCTGAACAGGATGAAGACCAGTTGAGGTCTTTTCAAAGAAAAGCAAAATTAAATAGCGCAGCTTAGAAACAAATGCTTGACTCTCAGCTTCACAAATTTTGGGAAGAGTTAAAAAATCGCTCAAGAGTGCTTAAGCGACTTGGACACATTGATTATGATGGTGTGGTGCAAGTGAAAGGTCGGGTTGCATGTCTCATTGACACAGGAGATGAACTTCTTGTGACAGAGTTGATGTTCAATGGCACTGAGCTGGATCATCATCAAACAGCAGCACTTGCAAGTTGTTTCATTCCATACGATAAACCATCTGAATAAATACATTTGACTAATGAGCTTGTGAAGCCATTACGTCAACTTCAGGATAGTGCACGGTGGATTGCACAGGTGCAGCGTGAGTGCAAGTTAGAGGTTGATATAGAGCAGTATGTTGAGTCAACAACCCGTCTATTGGTCCAAGGGTGCCTCATTTTCAAAGGTTATCAATCGAGCCAGATATATTTGTTCCAGGCATGCATTAGGTTGATAAAAAGAGATTTTCCTTCACTAAAGGCTAAAGCTTCGGTCAAGGGCATTTTTTGTTAAAAATTGGTTTTTTTTTAACACCTAAATTTAAAGTGAAGACATCTAACTTAGCAGTAAAATAGGATTGGATAGTCTATTTTTGTCTTCAGTTACGATTTAGAAGGTCTAGGCTACAATTTCCGCCTTTTATTGGTCATCTGGAACGATGTTTTGTCTTCAGAGCAGATGGTTGGCTCTTATTGGTTAATGATGTTAAACAGCTCCCCATTTGAGTCGATCTGTTTTCCCATCTCTAGAGATTATTTATTAGGTAGTAAATCATTTTGTAAATGGTTGGAATTTCTGGGAGAAGTGGGAAGAAAAACCCAGTGCTTTCACTGTACATTTTTTGCTAGGGGATTAATGAAATGAGGCAGCTCTGATTCATGAGATCCCTATGGTGTGAGTCCAGCATATGTCTTTTCTTTCTGTTTCATATGTACTTGTTATGTTTTACCGTTCCTTCATAATCATTTCTAATTGAATGCTTTTAAGTAAGAGAGGTAGAATTTAGTTTACTGCTCTGCCTTGGGAAAGCTTTCATGTTCTGTGTGGTTTCTTCTGTCTGAAAAGGATTCATCACATATTCCCTTTTCACCCTCTCAACTGTCTTTCCACTCCATATTATTCAAATTTGATTGTTGAACTTCATGCCTGTCTTGCCTCATGAAACAATCTATCTCTTTGATTTAATTTCCCAGCTCATGCAGTCCTTTAGTCCCATACAGCCCAGAAGATTCAGTCATTCAATCAATCACCTCTTTCCCATATCTCTTTACTAGCCTAAAATCAGTCTCCTATTTTGAGTCATCTCAGACCCTATTGAGTATTTTTACTGAGTTGACCCGGAGAGAGCCCTCTCCTGTCCTCGTAGGGCTAGCTACGAGGCTGAGCGTGGTACGATGTTATCTTGAATCCCGCCTTCCTTCAGCCTAAGGAAGATTTGAGCACTAACAGCCATGAAGTGTTGATTTTCTGGATATTTTAGTCAATGGAGTTGTCAGGTGAATGGTACAGCCTTCCTATGTGTCCAACTATTGTTCACCATCAACAATTAGATCTAAATCATTGTCATTCTTTCCTGGGAAAGATAGATCTTTCGCTCCCCGGTAATGACACCAGTATGTTATCACTCCTCCAAATCTCCAAGGCTGAGGAAAAGTCCAGTTGAGGTAACCACAGACCAACCTTTTGACTTGGTATCTAGACCTACCAAGCCAGAGAGGGCACTCTCCACAAAATCGTAGCCAAGAGGGATGGATGAATTAGGGTTTTAGGCTAGTTATGATGTGTTGAAGGGTTTGATTGTTTGAAATTGGGTTGTTGGATGAGGATTAGGTCAAAGAGACTAGGTCAGGGCCAATAAGGGTATGATTGCAAACATCTAATGGAGCAAGGTAGGTATACACTCAAACACTTTAAGGTTCTTGAGTGAGATGGATTAGACTCGTGAGGTGATAGAAAGAGCAAGACAAGCATGTATTCCTTCTAAACTGAAGAAAATGGACAAATTATGAAGATTTCCCCAAAACAGAGCATGTAATATGTATTCTGCTCATCAACTTGAAAATCAACATATCATAGAAGTGAAATGAAACATGAGGGTACAAAACATTCAAGCATATGCAACATAAGAAGAAACTATGTCAAAATTCCATACCACAAGTATTCCATCAAAATAGCTATAACTCATTCATTAAATGTCTACCAAACACTGATTACACTAGTGTCTATGATCAATACAACAACATCCCACCACTGAAATGAGTCAAGAAATGATATATATAGCCATCAAACAACGTATCCCATCCTCAGAGGTCAAATCCATGAGCTAAGGAGTTATTCCACCATAATCTGAACTGAAACCTAGAGCGTAGGGAGGTTAAAGTGATTCATCGCTCACTTTTTGGAAATTGATTCATTACATGACAAAAAGAGTTTTCACCTAATGTATTTACCCTAGGTAACTTTAAAAGACATAATTACATTTGTTTTGACCAATTACATCAGTAAAAGTTCATAAAATTCCTTGAGTAATTGAGAAAGTGTGAAAAAGTAGCAAAATATTAGTTTCTGGTCCTATGCACAGCGCCAGTGGTCTATGCATAGCGCCTTTGGTCTGTGCGCAGCACCATCTTCCAGCTGAATTTTGAAGGGGTTCCCGATGTCTAAATTGAGCTCAGGATAGCTCATTGGAAATAATGTCCAGTCTAGTTTCCATAAATGTACTTGGTTCCAAAAAATGATAAGATTTGATCCTCCAAAAATTCAATATCCCAAGACTTCTCCAGTGCGCAGCGCCTAGCTGAAAAATAGGGCAGAAATGTAATTTTTTGAGGTGTTTTCAGCCATTTCTCCCTGCCAGATTGCCCAAATTTGGTGTGCCAATAGCCGAAATTACATGTTTACTACCTTATGAATCCAATGGTGGTCTTGGTTTTGCATTTGTAGGCCTCTAGAAGGTGCATAGTGCCTAGGGTGTTGCGCATAGGATAGTACAACTATGTAAAAACTGTCAAAGTGTGCACAAAAACCCAAAAACTTAAAAAATTCCCAGAAACTTGTCAAACTTGATACATGAACTACTGATGAAGTATGTCAAGCATGGAAAGAGGCCTCAGCAAGGATATCAAGTTTTCTCTTCTCCTCTTGCATATTTAGGGTTTCAAGTTTTGACTTCACTTTCTTGAGTTTTGACCTTACTATTTGGTTTCTTCGAAAATAATACTTTGCCATCCTCCTCTGTATGTCATTGTCTTTGTTTGATTTCTTCAGGATCTTCTCAATATGGTTGTTAACTCTCTCAAACCAATGCTCCCTTTAGGCCTTTGTTTCTTGTACTTTTTCTTGACACTTGTTCTTCTAGCTCACCGGGATCACCATATTTCTCATATGCTTCATCAAGTAAGGTCTTAGCCTTTGTCTCTTCTCTTTTGGCTTTGATAAGGTTCAACTCCATGATCATTTGTTTTGTTTTCAATTGTTGGTTCTTCTGCTCAAGAAATGAAATGACAAATTTAGCTCTATCCAATTGAGTTTGCAATTGTTTGATTTGTGCCTCTTTCTCTTTGATGATCAAGCTTGTGTTTTCATGATCATCTTGCTGATCCAAGTCAACAAGGTCAAATTCTATTTCTGTCTCATGGAAGTCTTCATCCTCTTTCCTAATTTCCTCATGAACAATTGTCTTTGTGATATTTTTCTTGCCCTTTTATACTTGCTTTGTTGATGAAGAAGGCAGGGCCCCTCCCACAATTTGTGGGGAAAACACCTGCCTATGCCCTTTCTGATATGTTCTAGTAAATATGCCTATTTCAACCCCTTTATGCTTGTTGACCTCAGCTCTGCTAGGTGACCCTGTATGACCATGCAATGGTGATGGTGGTGATGAAATAGGCTGAAATGACGGAGGAATAGATGTAGTGGGTTGAGATGGAGGGGGTATGTCTTCAGCATGATGATTAGTGGGATGAGATGAAGAAGGCATATCTTCAGCATGCGGAGCTTGTGGAGCAGTGAAAATATCATTGGAAATGAAAGTGTCCCATGAGATGTTCAGCTGATTAAGGTGATGGAGGACAATGATCTTGATCAGAGAGTGATGAAAGAGGTTGTTCATTTGTAGATCATACTTTTTTCCTTGAACCGTTCAATGCTCCTAAACAAATAATAAGGAATATTGAGCATTTTGACTCTTGTGAAGTGCAAGAGAAATCTGATATGGTATGTGTAGAGTCTAGAAAATTTGCCTTCACAAGTGAAGTACTTCATGATGATTTTCATCATGGGAGAATACTTATCAAGAAGGTGACTGAAAGGGAAGATTTTCTTTCTCTCATTTTTGTACCGAGGCTTCAAATATGGCTAATAATACTGATCCTCTAGCTTTTGAGCTTTAAACTGCTTCTCACCCACATTGGGTATTCCAGTAGCAACAATAATGATGGCTGAGGATATGGCGAAGGTTACACCAGCAAGGGTCACTTGATTGTCCTCAAGCTTTGAAATGAAAATTCTAGTAAAAACGGGGTGGCTTTGAACTCTTTGTATCATTTCACAAGAATCAAAGCATCCCATATGCTTGAAACAAGTGACTGTCATAGGTGAGGCCATTAATTCTCTGGTGTTCGTAGGCTGAAACCTAAATATTCTTCCTCCTTTGTGTGGCCTTCTTTCTTCTGTGTCTTCCTCCTCTGTAAAATCTCTATCTTCCTCCTCCATGATGTGTTTTTATTCTTTTCGTCTTGAAACCCTAGGGATTAGGAAATGGGAGTGGGAATGGGGTAGGAAAAAATTAGGGAGTGGGGGAAGGGATTAGGGAACTTAGGGAGGTGATAGGGGATAAAAATATTTAAGGGGTTTGTGAATTGGAATTTTATTGTGGGTATGGAAATATGGTTGCCTAGGAATTCGCTGCCTAGGACTTAAGGTTTAAGGGAGAAGAAATTTGGGATTGGGATTTAGAAATACAGGGGTAGGGATAGGGTTTACTGTGATGTGGGAAGGATAGTAGGGTCTTAGGAATAGATTTGGAGGTGTGGGAATGAAACTAGGGTTTGTAAGTTTTGAAAACTCCAAATTTCACACAAGAAACTTAATACCATGAATTTATGACTTGTGAAATGTAAGGAGGGTATAGACAAGGCCTTACTTACTTGCTAGGAGGTTAAGAAACCCTATGCTGAAGGTTTGGAGCACTTGCATGAAATTTGAGAGCTTACAGATGAAGTTTGACAGGTGTGTAGTGCCTTTGATGTGTGCACAACACCTTTGATGTGTGCGCAGCGCCTGTCTGCCCTATGCACAGCGTCTGTCTACCCTATGCGCAATGCCTGCCTGCCCTATGCATGGTGCCAAGAAACCTTTTACCCTTAAACCTACAAAATCAACTTTTTGAACTAAGGGAGTGTGAGCTCGACCTTTGAGAGTGAAAATTAATTTGTTTTTGATGTCTTGATGGCCTTTATACTTCATGAAATTGATGATTTGGGACTTGGGACCCACTTTCTTCCTTTTGTCATTCATCTTACTCTTGGAAACTATACCTTTACACTTTGGTAGTACTAACTTGGACAATAAGTTCCTATAGACCTCCTGACTAGGCTACAAATGAATCCTTTGGGAATCAAAGGCATAAGTTATATGGACTAGTTGTTGAGGGGGGCGAAATATGGTCCAACAAAGAAACCGAGGGTGGATTGAGAGGTGTTATATTGGTAACAATGTTGTCCAGAGGTTCACAAAAATAATGCATAGATGTGTTTGCTGAACAAACATGCCAAGAAGGACTAGGTCCCAAGTCTAAAGGAACTACAAAAAGAAAATGTGAAAGTTGACAACAAGACAGTAGAGGACTAATACCTAGTTGTATTGTGAATTGTCCAACACCATTGACTCTACCATTGATTGTAGTATCCTTGTCTCAATGCTCCTGCCACTCTCCATCTTCTACTTCCATTCATTCCTAAACAATGTTCATATTTATCCTTGAATCCACTTACTCTGCGATAGGAGTGCCCAGCCATTTTGGTCCCCTTGGAATGATGGCTTCCTCTTGAGAACCCCATTACCCTCCCATCTCTAATGAGGCCTAATTATGTATTCTTTGCCTCATAACCCTAAAGGGAAATCTCTAACCATATGGTAAAGCTTATGGAAACATCTACAATTAAATGGTAATTCTTCATAATCCAGCTTTTGAACATGAGTACGTCCATCAAATGAAAATTTTAGATTTTCAAACAAACCTTCCTGTGGATCAAGATTTACCAAGATTTTGGACACTCTTCTGGATCTTGTCACAATGAAAGACATGCTAGCCTCCAAATATTCCCTAATTTTGCCACCAATTTCCTTAAAGACATGCTTTGTCCACATTTGTAGTGGAATGGATGGTAACCTTACCCACACCGGGACTTCCTCAAATTTCTCCCTGCTAGTATTGAACAAAGTACTCCATCTTTTGAGAAAAATTGGAGATGATGTTATGCTTCAATTTCTTCCTAGTACCCATGAAACATATTTTGCAGATTTCCTTCGCTATGAAATACTTCCCTTTTGCTCTCCCAAAAAGGATATGTTTAGAGGCTAGCATGGTTGAATCAAAGTGTATATTTGCCCCAAAAACTAGGTTGTTGTCTTCAGATTTTGGTTGAATGCCCCTTAATTTACTTCGCTTTTATCCCGTCTTACAAATCTCCTCTTCTTCCAATTCTAAGGCCTGGTCTATCAAACTTTTTCTATGGCTTGAGAGAAAATGAATATTCACTCCAAGGATCTCCCCATCTCGTGATGAGCCAACTCCCTGAGTCATAATATCCATTGTTGCAACATTATTGTTGATTCCAACTTCATGTTGACCCAAGTCTTGTGAAGAAGCTCCATGTAAGTAAGAAACTGACCCCCTAAATCCTAGAATGTTTTCATCTTCACTATTTCACAGCTAATGTTTTGGGGAAAAGAAAGCGAGCTACCTCCTCCTACTTCCTTTGCTACCTCACAAGTACCTCTAATAAACCACATATCCCTTTTTTCGGATGTATTACCTCCAAAGTCGCTTTGATCTCCTTCCAGGGTGTTGTACCCTACCCTTATTTTAAAACATTTCTCCTACTCAAGGGTTTTCTGCGGTACATCTGAGCGATCAGTCCTCTTTTGTGAAGTTCTTGCATATCTTACATCTAAAAATCTCGTTCCACTCGACTTTTGCAGTCCACTGCTAACCCACAAACCACAACTCTTCACAATGTCCTCTAGTCCACCCGTAAAGACAATATCTTGTTTCTTAGAGGGTTCAAAATTTAGTAATGAAGGTACAAATCTATTTACCAAAACCTTCTCTGGAGCCTTGGACCTTGCTATTTCTAGATTCAGAAATTGTGCTTATTTTTCCAAGGTCTTCCTGCGTTGCATTCTTATAGTTCCTACCCCAAACTTCATTCTGTTTGTTGACTTGACAACATGTCCTACCGACGTCGGGAAACCTTGGTGGTCTTACATAATAACATGTGGTGAAAACATTAGAATCTTAACCTTATCTAGCTTTTGTTTATTGGGTTCCAAACCCCAAACTAATAGAATATCCAATGGGTCTAGCTCCAACTCAACTCTTCCCTCTGATTTAACCATTTTACCATTGAGTAAAAACATTTTTATGCATATTAAAAATCGTTAACCTTTGACCGCTTCCAACCTCACTGTCATAGGAAATGATAACATGCTTCCTACGCAGTTTTGAGAAAGAAACTAGGTATTTTGGAAAATCCAGTTTTAGAAAAGCGATTCCTATAGCTATAAGGTCCACGCACTCATGCCATATTGACACCATCTCCGACACCGTCCAGCTATGCATTGTGCTCCAGCTCTAAACCCTAACTCCATCACAATCCAGATCAAGGAGTAGAGAAAAATAGAACATCATTCAGGTGTATGGTTCGTGTTAGGTCTAATTTTCTTGCATAGATTAGGACATTAAACTAACAATCCCTGATTCTAAGCTGGATTGAATTGATATTCATAGAATCAAATCAATTATTAGTTTAGTTGTGAAAGAACTCAATGCTCATGAAAGTTTTGTCATATTATGGAATGGATTTATTGAATCCCTCAAAATTTACAAGTTTGTATGAATAAATGTATTTAACTCTAAGATACTTCTCTATACGATATAGATAAAGTTTTGTGTGAATCTTTGTGGAGAGTTTTCCTCTATGCATTTGTAACAGGTTTAAGATCAAGTATTTGGGATCGATGACCATTTACTTTCTATATCTAGTGCTATAATTACATCCATGCTCAGTCTTTGAAAAGGGGAGTTCGTGGTTCGTGGAACAAAAAGCAACAGATCAGTTATTATATAATGCAAAATGACAGAATAATGAGTTATGATAGTCAATTTTTGTGACATGGATATTGTTATGATATTCAATTGTTGCGACATGGATATTGTTACCTCGTCCTTGCTCCACTTGGAATTTTGGAGGAAGTTTTGAGTCTTGGTATTGGCCTTGTATATCTCATTTTGATCTAATTCTATAAGAGAAAGGTTGTTGTTTGGTTTTCCCCTTATGGGGTTTTGCCTTGGCTTGGAGTCTCATTTCTGGTGTCTCTTGTCTTTGTGTACTATGGTCTCTATTTTATTGTTTTGAATGATAATTGCTTGATGAATGATAAAGGAAAACAAAAGAATAAAATTAAATAATTACACATGTAATTATCATCTTAAGAAATCCCCCCTTTCATTGTAATTTCAACATCAGTTGTAGTACCAAGGTTGCCATAAGAAGGAGAGCAGTGGTTGACTTTTTACAAAAGGGTGAAAAGATGGTAAAGAAGTAGAGGAGCTTTAATAGAAGATCCTTGCCTCCACCTTGGGTGGACATCAATGACTTCATACAGAAGTATCTCACCTATGAGGGACACCAGGACACCATATTTCGGTACTACCTTAAATTCCTAAACCATATTTGATGCCAACGGTTAATCAAAATTCCCTTTTTCTGGAAAACAATGCAACACATGGCACAAAACATCCAAGGAGATAAACGAACAATGGATTTTACTTTACATCATGGGCTCATTAAGCTCATCATGGTACATGCACTATAATGAGAAGGCCTTACATGGGAGGATTTTGTGGGACCTTCCCTAGAAGCCTTGTCAAGACTAGGAGCAAAAGAGGAAGCTTTGACACATGAGGAACAAGCTACGTGTTAGCCTTTAGGTGAAGCAAAATAACATTGAGAAGCCAGACCTCCACGCTCTCATTATAGTGACATAGAAATCACCAATGCAGGCAGTCAATTGGAAAAGTTGATTACTTCTTCTCTTTGATATAAAATTAGAGTCCCTATATTTTTCCCAGTTGCTCGTCTGGCTTAAGCAGACTATAGTATGTATCAACCAACTTTGTGATTGGGTCATTGGGAGCCTCTTCCTTTGTTCCATACTTGAACTCATCCAAAACTATCTTGTGCATCTCTTTCTCAACATAATTAAGCTTTAACTCATCCTTTTTGTAGGGAATTGTCATGTTGCATGTGCCTCTTGCGTCCTACTGGCCATTTTCAAAATGGTCTATTTTGAAAGGTTGCAGGAAGGAAATGCCTTTGAATCCCAACAGTAAGCGAATCCCATTGAGTGCATCTTAAATAGCATGTTTGAAGGAAAAATAGAATCACAACTGCTTGGATTTAATTTCTTGACACTTGTGACAACCCACTACCTCATATTTCATAATGTAGACACCTAATCTTAGAAACCATTGGCCATAGGATAGAATAATGGCATCCGTATTTGGTAGCAGAGTCACCCACTCTGGGTCTAAAACATCAAAATGAAGCTCGATTACTCCTTGAGGGACGCCCTTAAACTCTGCCTCTATGTTTTTTACTAGATATGGTGACTAGAGTACCATAAATGTAAACTTATATGATGCAAAATATCAGTGCACATTTACATTAGCTTCATCTTTATATATAGTTTTAGGATGTTCTACATGCATAGACTAAATACATTTTCAATTGGACATCAAAGCAAATAAAACCATATGAATATAAAGCAATAACCTTCATGTTTTGTAATGGGTTGTTTTGATTTTCAAACATAGATGAGAAAGCATACACAATAGAGATTGCATCTGATTATGATTTGCCTCTTCTTAGTCTATGCAATAATCATTCTGATATAGTCCCTAAAAATCAAAAGAAACACGGACGAAAAGTGTGAGAGAGTTAATAATCACTTGCACAACCATAGATGTGACCAAATTTGTTATTGGATTCACCACACTAGGCTGGAAAAACCATTTCTAATCCAAACTACCAACATGGAATTGACAAATGGCACAAGAAACCACACCAAAAACTGCAAGCCACAAAATAAGTAGAAATAGACCTCACAATTGAAAGCCAAAAAATAAGTAGAAATAGACCCCACAGACTGCAAGCCTTCAAACTACGGGTTCAAGAATAGCCTATAAACTTTCAATATTTTGTTTATCTGGAGAAAATTGTAAGTATCAACTTTTGAACTTTTCTTAGCCTGGAAATATTTACTTCAAGAATGTCAAATTCATGGCATCGCTCGGATAAATTGGCTACTACTAATTACCTAGAAAACTGAATACTCAGATGATGACAGAGAAACAACACTTTCTACAAGGACCATTTCAGGGGAATCAACACATTGAGCCAAGTCACGGTAAATGGACTTATTCATGTCCTCACAATCACATGGTTGTTCTAGCCGATTCCAATAGTTACATGATTAGCATGGCTTTCAACCTTTTGCTTTGGTGTTGAATTTGCATTAGCGGGATTATCTATGGGCACTACATGGTCATGGTTAAAATGTGCAGTAGCAGATTTTTGGGGTACCACACTCCCAATCCTTAAATTTGGGACAATTGTTGCAACTACATGCACAATTCACATGTTTTGGTAAAAATGCATTCAAGATGTTGTATGCATAACCAAAAGACAAACATGTTATTTCAAGCACAACGATGAAAGACAAATCTTCCAAAATCTTTCATACCTTCGATGTATCTTTGCACCTTTAGGGGCAATTGCTAGTTTAGGTCATACATTAAATCAAAGTCATGTAGTTTCAATTGTTAGGCACTTGGTATTTATAAATTTTAGTGATAATTTTGAAGTCGTTAGATACGTTTTCAAAGAATAAGGGTGAGGTTGGAACCTTTATTTATAATACCCTAAGGAGTTATTTTCTAGCTTACCTTTAAAGTCTATACTCTAAAACTTGCTTGCAATTAAACAAAATCCTATCAAAAAAGAGTCTACAAATGAGTTGCTGAAGTATACAGATGCTTTTACAAACAAATGTATTTGTTGCTTAGACCAAGCCCACACCAAAGGTTGCACAAGAAGCTGGTAAGACCAATGTTTTTGTATTCAGTGAATTATGAATAGCCTCGATTAATAATATAAATGCACTTCCCATCATGAAAAAGGCCTGCTCTTGATTATTTGGAAAAATGCTTTAGGAACGTTTGTTGATGGACCTTGCCTTTGTGTGAACTCAGTGTGGTACACCATCTTTAAATTTTTTTAGTTGTTTAATCTTATATTATGATCCTAATTAAAATTTAAGATATTTCGTATATCATTTCTATAAGTTGATATTTTGTGTTGTATACCATTTCTGCAGGTTAACATTGCATATGGTCCTTTCATTGGAAGATTTCAAATTGTGTTTTGTGTTTTAAAAAATTATACTATCACAGTTGATAGGTTGAAACCATTTAAATGAGTTAAGTTTACATTTTATTTCCACCACTTCTATTTTCAAAGATGCAAAAAGGAATAAAAATAAATGGTTTTAGATTTTTATAATAGACTATGTGCTTATATGTGATAAAAATGCTTAATGGCATTCTCACTTAAATTCAGGAATTGTATAAGAATAAGTGCTACATAGTAGCTAGTCCATGTCGTCTAGTCTAAATATAGCTAAATTAAAATAATTGAAATATGTAACTGTTTACATTTTATTTATTGGCTTTGATTGGGATTAATTAATTTTAATCATATATTTATGGAATGGAAAATGGTTTTATTACTTTAATTTAATGTATTAATTGATTTTATATACATTAATTTTAAATTGGTAATTTGATTATTTTTATTTTTAATGTAAATTGAAATGTAAAAAGAATTATTTTTTATTAAAGTAAAATAAATTGTTTTACTGTTAAATTGCTATAAGTTAGGTGGTGTGACTTGCTTCACTAACCCAACCTTTTTCCTTCTTTCCTCCCCATTTTATCTGAATGAAACAAATTGAAATTAAGTGGTTTTCCTTTCAAATAAAAAATGGACAATTTTTTAGTCAGAGTAACTTCTGATTACTCAATCCTCTTGTCCAATTATTCTACAAGTTTCATAATTGAATGACAAGTGCAAAAATGCATCACATCGAAATGGATGTAAAGCGTTGTTTTTGGGCTGGTTTATTTACTTTTCATATTCAGGTTGCATACATATATGAATTGCAGTCAAAGCTGGATCCTAGTGATGCTTGTGTTACCGCGCGATAGATGGTATCTCAAAATTCAATCAATTTCACATCATAAGTCCAAATAGTATGCATGTTTGTGCGTATAAGAGCTTTAAGGGTCAGAGTACTACATTGGATTGATGCTACACTGACATTATATGTGGCTGAATTTCTATTGTCCTGAATGATGGAGAAAATGTACACATGTACACTGCATTTACAAAATGTGATCATTGCAAAACAAAAACATAGCTAATCAAATCCACAAAAAATAAATTAAATATTTTTTAAAAATAAATTAAATTGTTTTTTTAATGTTACTTTACTAAATATAATTAATTTTTAGCCAAATATAAAACTAATTCATGGTAAAATGGTAAATCAAATGGTTGTCCTCTGCCATCGACAAGGATAATAACAAAGCTTGATCTTTTAAAATTTAGAAAAAATAAATAAATATTATAAAACAAAATAGTTAAATTATCATTGGAATAGAGATCGATATATGCCACCTCATCATAAGAATATGAGTATCAACAACGATGTTAGTAAGAACAATAGTGGCCTCTCGTAGATTGATATAATGGAGCCATTACAATATTTGTATAAGGAGAAATATGTTTTTGTTGCTTAAAGATTGTCAGGTCCAATTTATCACACATAATTGCCTTCCCAAACCTTTTTCATGCACTTTGCATTGGCCACGCTATTTTTTTTTGGAAGATGTTGTTTAAAGTGTTAAGACATACTTTAATAATATTGGTTCAATTAGCTTGATCTTTTAAAACTTAGAAAAACTAAATAAATATTATAAAACAAAATAGTTAAATTAGCATTGGAATAGAGATCGATATATGCGACCTCATCAATGTCAGACATGACAATATGAGTATCAACAACAATGTTAGTATGATCAATAGTGGCCTCTCGTAGATTGATATAATGGAGCCATTACAATATTTGTATAAGGAGAAACATGTTTTTGTTGCTTAAAGATTGTCGGGTCCAATTTATCACACATAATTGCCTTCCGAAACCTTTTTCATGCACTTTGCAATGGCCACGCTATTTTTTTTGGAAGATGTTGTTTAAAGTGTTAAGACATACTTTAATAATATTGGTTCAGTTAGCAATCTCGTCGTGTTATGAAGTATTATGTAAATTATAAGATTCAAGGTTCAAATCCCTTATGGGTCAAGCTCAAAAATAGAGTCTCCTCATGGGGTTACCAAGAGGTTGGCACAATGGGATGTTATCCCCTCCATCTGCTTTCAAATCCCACGGAGGGACAAATTTTACCAGTTATGATAAGGCTCAAGGAGCAGGCTCCTCCTGCTAAGGCATAAATTCTCGGTATATCTAGCTAATGGGTTGTTGGATATACTTTTGGTGTTATAGTGGCAGCCGCTAGGTTTGATCTTGGACCTTTGCCATATTACTCCAAAAAATTAATGATTCACTATGGTTAAAATAATAATAATAATAATAATAATGGAGTCCTTATTTTTCAAGTAATTAAAGTTAATATTATACTTAGTGCATCTAGTAATGCTTAATAAAGTGAAATTGAATTATAAGTAGCAAAATGCATCACATAATAGCAATCATCATGTTTGAAGCTTGCACCAAATAAGCAAGAGTTCCTAGAAAACCACACATGTTAAAACTTTTAATATTATTCATGTTTTCTATTTTAAATGTTATAGTCTTAACAAAGAAAACTAACCTTTCATCTCTAACTATAATCACCATCACTTTCTCCTATATAGTTTTTGTATGCACTTGAGTATTTATTCTTCCATATTTGATATAAGTGGCATTATTATAATGGCTCTCCTTGTTACTTTGTTCAATTGATAGTTAGCTTCCAATAAGCACAAGTTAGAATTAACAAAGCAATTACAATGAGAGCTAACATAGTAACAACTTTGTTAAACATGTATAGAATTTGTCATCACCTTGTATTTGCAATCTTATTGATGTCAATGCCTTTACTATACTAAAGATGATTTGAGATTTCCTTGCCTCAACAACTTCATTCATGCAAGGGTCTTTACAATAACATGTAGCACTTTGCTTATTTACTTGTACTTTACAAAGTAAAAATAAAATGAATATAATTTCTATGTTGTTATATGTATATAGTAATTAAACAATGTTTGTCTTGTTTTAATAGTTTGAGTGGTTTTGAGCATGGTTTGTTTTTCCATCCATTAGAGTTCAATTTCAAGGGAGACATTTGACTCCTTGTGATAGGGCTCAAGGAGTAGGTTCTCCTACCATGCAAAGTCTCCTCTCTTGCTAAGTCCCCAATCCAATTCACCTCCTTGTTGGATGGCCGAGTGGTTGGCACAATGGCCTGTTAAACCCTATGCCAAGTTTCAAATCCCACAAGAGGACATCTTTGGCCCCTTGCGATAAGGCTCAAGGAGTAGTCTCCGCCAACCTCGGAGTCTTGGCTCTTGCTAAGTCGTAAGTTCCTCATATATATGGTTGAATATACTCTTAGTGTTATAATGAACAACAGTTAGGCTTGATCTTAGTTTAAACCAAAAAAACAAAATAAAAAACTAATCAAATCCACATTTTCAAAATAAATAATTAAACACTATTTAAAATATAATATAAAATTGATTTAGTCACATCATTTACCTTAATTAATTATATTAAACAATTTATAATAACGCCCATTTCAAAATAATTAAACGCT